>UXSR01000373.1:0-38748 GCA_900604375.1 Mesocestoides corti
AAGGAATGAACAGTTTGTGAGATCAACGACGGCGTAGTTGCCAAGCAGATGAGCAAGTTCCCGTTTTGAACAAACAAAAAGAATCGACATTTTAAAATAAAAGCTCTATGAATGAGTGATAAATTCGAGGAACTTCAAAGAAAAATAATAACTTATTCAGAACCACCGCAGCTAGTTTACACTTTGAGGGAGAATACCCGATCAGGTATAGTTGTGAAGAAACGCCGCCGTTCAATTTTCTGCCAAGGAAGTGTACACATTGAGATCTGAATGCACCACAGAATATTGTGAATGTAAGGACACGAAGACCGACAATAGGCGCCTTCTCATTCAAGTCACCACTCAACCACACCGACCACGAAACTGCCAGAACAACAAGGCAACAGCAGTCTCAGATTGTGAGTTCGAGTTCACACAAATCCACCGTGCTTGGAAGTATTCCTTGGATATGAGGTCCACATCAAAGTCGAATTTCGATACTGTTCTCGCAGTCATGATATGAGATGAGGTGGCCCGACTGGAGATAACAGACACCACGATAAGCCAACAAGGTTTCGCTCTGCTTATGAACTAATCTCGGTGTTTTTTAGTAAGGATATATTTAGAGGCATTTTGTGCGAAAAATGAACGGACGACTTAGCGAAATCGAACACTACTGGAATAGTTACCAGCTGGCAACAATATGCGATTATCGCGATTGTCACACCTCAAGTCATCCACATCTTTGCATGTTACCATACCTATAAGCCCACCTCAGTAACAACCGGGTCATGTTCACATTGTGCACACTTTAATCTCCACGACGCTTCACCATATCACTCCGTGTTGTTCAGATGGCAAGACAGTCTACTCGAGTAATGTTCGCTATTTCACAACCACACACTGCTCAGCGCTGTTTTCATGGGCCAGACGCTTTGCTATCTGGACAGTGTCCTGATAGTGGATGTCGATAGATACCTAAACGCTCAACTGCCTTGCCTACCGTCTACGAAATTGTGCACACAAGGGAAGACATATTCCCAGACACTTTGGAGACGATGGATGTGTGTGGCAATGACCTTAGATCTTATTCTCAGGATGTGGATTTCATAAATCGATCCAACTTTGCCCATTCTCTCCACTACACAGGTTGTCTCGCCATAACCACTAGGCATGATCTATTTGACTCCCTCGACTGAAGAGGCCTTCCTCGAGTCTAATCGTCGTCGTCCAAATTCTGTTTTTAGTGTGAACTGCACTTCAGGCATGTCACCAATCACATCCCACAAACCCTGAAATGTCTCCACACAGACCCTGAGGGGAGTGAACTTGTCTAGGCGACTCCGATGCACAGTGTGACCCTCATCACACAGTCAAATAAATGGAATTGAGATGGTGAATGAAAATTGCATGTTAATAAGCATGAACCTGGCTTCACTTGCGTCTGAACCGACAACATGATGGGCAAGAGTGTACGACGAGCTTACATCTTGTCAGAGATGTAGGCTCGTCATCTCGTATGGGCCAGCTGCCGCTTAATCCCTAATTTATCGAGCTGTCATTTACAAACATTCGCAAATAATCTACTTTAAGAGCAGAAAATTACTCCGCTTTCTTTAATTTTCCTTGGTATTTAAGGCAGGTTTGGCACTTGGTTCACCCGCGACATTGCCTCGGAGGCGGGTTGCTGTGTCATGCGGTATGCAGGGTTGAGGATGTCGGTTGCCATGGAATTGCACTGTCCAATGTGACCAGTGGCGAGAGTCGCTGTCTCTGAGGCCAGCAAATTTGCCACACGGGAGTGTGCACTGATTGGCAGTGCTCTCAACCAATCAGTGAGCTGCCGTTCACGCGTGTGATTGTTTTCGCCAATTAGCAGTTTGATAAGCTTGTGCCGTGATTCCAATTAACGCGCGAGATCTTATTTCGATAGCAATTAGTAATGGACAACTCTTGAGATGAATCATTCTGGCTGTTTACTTCTTGAGGAATGAGTTAATGTCCGAAAGATGTGGGCGGTCAACTTGAATTTCAATCAGGTTTCACACGTTCATAATTCCGGGTAGGTCACACACTTCCTTCCATCACAGTTCTTGCATACTTGGATTCAGTAGTCACTTCATATGTGAAGGAATGACTCTCCGACTCAAAATAAACCAACCATTTCCCTTTCTAGTTCATTATTCATCAGATTCATCTCAACTGCACTTGTTGAAACTCATGTATTCCTCTGTTCCACATTGATACTGGTAATATGGAACACGTTGGCGTAAAATGCAAGATCAGAGATTTGGGACAGAGCAACTGAGGGAAGGAGCTAACAGGCGGAACTCATGTCTCGTAGGGTCTCCATAATATGGGACTTTTGGTGGGCCGAATTGGGAGGCTGAGATCCAACAGATGGTCAACACTTTTTCGGGAATCATGGTATCAGTGGATCGTTAATTGTTGCAGCATCCCATTCTCTCGAGGTACTCCACTTTAGATGACTCAATCACAAGTTCGCGAGTCCTTCTAATAAGCACGCTTGATGATTTGATCGGTGTCGATGGAGGCGTGTTCTCCTTGCCTCTGACCACTGCTGGGTCCTTTCTCACCTCTTAGACATGTCTTAATTTCACGCATTTCACGTATCAAGTATCCCAAGGTTGCGTTAGATTCGTTTGAAATTCCGCCAAATAGGAAAGATTAGTGAAAGCGGCATTGTGAGCACACTGTTTGTAACCTGAGTCGGTAAAAGCAGTTGCAGCATGAGAGAAGCCTCTGTGATATTACTAGGTACTCTTCAAGCTGACATTTGCCCAAGTAGTCATATGATGAGCTGATGTAGTCAGTTGGACAACGTCACATGTTCTTATGTTACCTTATTGACAAGAAAACGTAGGTAGTTTTTAATAACTGGTCAACAAGTCAGACTGATCGACGGCCATGTAACACAGGCCTCATCACTTGTGTGAACACCTCCGTTCTCTCTTATCGAGTCGGTAGACACCACCCCTGACCCCCGCCAAAACAGGAACATTACCGGCATGCAATCACAACAACCCTACCCTTCAAAACCCACGCAAGCTCTCGATCTTGTCCTGAACGCAGACCTGACATAATCTCTTTTATGTAACATGTCATCTCACCTGTCCATTGCTCTGGTGTGACAGGCTGACCATTTAAATGCGACCAGAAATTACGTCAAACCCTCACCCTCACTACCCAAGAAGCGATAAGTTGTTTGGCATCGAAAAGTCAAAGCCAAAGCGTGAACTCTACCGACGAGAAATCACAGCAAGCCCTCACCCTCACCACCCAGCTAGGTATTGACATATCCATCTCAATCAGGTCCAGACCACAGCTCCGACATGTTTTCTTGTTTTAAAAGGTATAAACACTCCTGGTAGTGCAAGTAAATGAGCAGTTTGGGAGATCAATGGAGGTGATTTTACTGTCCCAATAGAGTAGAATTAGTGGTCTTCACTGGTGGACAACCACTGGGTTAATTCGAGTTACGAATCGACTGATGTAGAGACGCCGAATTTTAGAGCACGCCGAGAGCGAATGTTTGAATTGACTTCGCAGATACAGCAGTTTCAGCCTTATTGACGCGGCGTGCTTGCAAACAGAAGGCGGGTGAATTAGGTAGGAGCCAATTATTCAGAACTGAGTGAAAAGCGGGTAGATGCGGATGTCCAGTTAATAATCAGCTAGTATTGCACATCGACATATTTTAATGTCAATATCACGATAATTGCGTCTCTACAGACTGTTTCCATGTGTACACTGAGCATAGGTGAAAATCTCTCGCAGACGTGCGTACGTGCGAAATTTGAGGATACTGAATTCCGTTGTCACAGCACTACCAGATCGATATACTGTCTTATATTCAATTGAAATTTGACGCTGCAAAACCTGACCCCTAACAGTAACCATTAGGACAGCCCCTAGAAGGATCAGAGTTGTGGAGATCAACGACTAATCAATCAATGCAATGTGTCTGTCTTCGATATAGCGGCTGTAGGTCTGGTTTCTATTAATCCGTCGATACGCAAGCATTGCCACTTGGAGGTGTTTGCTACTGGGCAATGTGGTTCACCATTCCCATGGCCGATTTGACGATGTTCACGTGTCGAGTGACTTCATCGCCAGTGTGGACAGAGCCGTTTATCACTGGCACTTCGTTGCCTAGTCCCAAAGCCCTCGGTTTCACTCGGCCCGTCCCAAAAAACTTGCTCAAACCTCATACTCACCGCCGCCTAGACAAGCAGTCGAAAGGTGTTGATGGCGGGCAAATGCAAGATGTCAAGACGAGGTTTTGTGTCACAGATGTGGACGTGGATTGCTCGGTACACTTCAAAGTCATCGCATTTATTCCACCACACCACACGTTTGTACACAACCACTCATCACTTTGGCATTGAATGCACGACGCTACCACCCACAAGTCAGATACCCAGGAACCCGAATGCCTAAAAGCCGTCGATCCTACACTTCCTGTCCTAGCAACTTACTCAGACCTGACACCTTGCATCGAGTAGATCATCAACAATGATCCAAACAAGGAACTGCCGACTGTTGAGAAGTTGAAGGCATTGGAAACGCGTAATTGCTATTGCGTGCCACAACTAAACAAAAACTTGGCGGAATATGAACATTACAGGAATGGTTTGGCACCCGGTAAGAATATATAACGATCACACCTCAAGTCATTAACGTTTCTGCCAGTTGCTATACCTATAATCTCACGCCAGTAACAACAGGGATCATTTCCATACTGTGAGCACATTAATCTCCACAACCACGATGAAGTCACATCGTGGTGGTGTCTAGATCGCAAGATAGACTTCAGCAATATTCGCGAAATCCAGATCAACCGCTCTTTGGACAGTACCATGCCAGGTAATGCCGACTGATGTCTTACCGCTGAACAACTAGATCCACTGTCAACGAAACTGTCCACACAAGGGAAGATGTATCACCATTTACATTGAAGACGTTCAGGTACGTCGGGGAACGCTGGATATGATGTCTCGACTGGTCTCAGATGTGGACGAGGATCGTCTGAATCACTCCATAGTTACCCAATGCATTCCACCAATCTAGTTGTCTGCTCAAAGTAAACGGTCACTTCATTTGTGAAGGCATTGCGCACCGTCCCATGAGCAGCCAGAAACCCACACACCCGAAGGCACCAACCATGTCTCCCACATAATTCACATTTAATCAGACCGATTTTGACTGCATTCCTTTTGTTTATCTGACGCACCATTAAAGTGTCATTATGAAGAATGGTGTACAAATGTAAAATCACAAATTTGGGACACGACAGGTTGGACAAGGAGCTCAGAGTCACGATTCAAGTCTCGTAGGGTCTCCATAACTGGGGATCCTTGTCATGACGTTTGGGAAGGCTGAGATCCATCGGGTAGTCTTGAGTTTTGGATCTATTTCGGATTTGACTAAGTGGTAGTTGATGGTGCTTTCCATCATGAAGCCGACGAATCGGTGTGCAGGTGACGTCGGTGTCGGCACTGAAGTTGGCCTGATTGTGGCTTTGCTGTTGGAGGCAGCTGGCGAAACTGCCGTGGTATCCACTCTCGGGACTATCATTTTCGATTTTCAGAGTCTTTCCAGTAAGCACGCTCGATGGTTGGATTGGCGTTGGTGGAGGCATATTTTCCTTGTCTTTGTCGACTGAAGGGTCCATTCTCAAACAGAATAGTCGTCCATACGCTGTTCTTAGTCTGGCCTGTACTTCAGGCATTTCACGGATCACGTACAACAGACTCTGAAGTACCTGTATGCAGTCGGTGAGTTGACTGGACGTATCTAGCCGACTCTGTTTACGTGGCTGTAAGTGATAAAGTCGAAATTAAGACCCCGGGTATTATACGCCCATTGAAAAAATCGACCAAATCAAACTTACGTCTCCACCAACCAATGACATCGCTATGTCATGTAACTCTATCTTTTTCTTCGAAATACCTGCTCGCCGACGTCTTTCAAGATCCCGTTTTTTGACCTAGGAACAAACAGGCGAGTTAAGTTACAGGCTCAAACATTCGGAAATATTTGCAAAGGTAGATGGTACATACCCTCCTCATGGCTTGTCGTTGTTCCAGCGGCATTGTCGATCTGCGTCCGCGTTTGCTTAATCCACGAGTCTGCTGAGGAGACATATCGAAGGAACGACCTTGTGACACGTGGTGCCTGCATAATGGCTTTTATTTGTCTCGGCGAAGGGTGGCGCTCATTGGCTGAGACAGGAGCCAATCACGTGTCAGTGAATATGGCTCATCCAGACACGTGCGACCACGTGTTCACCAATGACGTGTTCGTGCTTTCCAATGAGGAACAGAAAGCACGAAGTACACGAGTTCTGATCCCCAAGTTATCCTCGCCACACAAACAAGCAACTCTATAAGACAGGGTTAAAATGACTTTTGTTTCGGCATTAGCAGTGTCTGGTTAGTGGGGGTATCTTTAAATTTGATCAAAATACTTTTTTTCCTGTGGCTAAAATACGGCAACATTTGAGTCATGAAACTCGGCATTTGCAGCCCTGTGGTCAGCACGCTACACGCCTTGTTGAAAGTTTCACCAAATTAGTAAAAAGTACTGCCACACAACAAAAAATCGAGTAGGAACTGCACGAATGGGTACTTTTCGCGCCACAGCACATCCGACTTCCATGACCAGAGTAAGCGGAATTTCTGTGTCAGTGAGTTGTCGCTATTGTCGCTGCCTTAGCGACAGTTGTTTGGTCTTGTTAATTGATGTCGAAGTCAATTTGGACAAGTTTCGTTCAGACGACGGTAAATTCGTGTGAATACTTACACTTATACTACCAATCATTTAAAATCAAAGGCACGTATCGACTGAAAAATCAGTTTTTGTCAGTTTTTAAGAAGTATGATTAAAGTAGATGCAAGAAGCGAAAAGTCGTTTAGCATCGAAAAGTCATTCGTTGAAATTCCAAAACGAAATTCCATCACGCTGATGCTTGATTTTTCGCTATTGGAGGGTGCTGTATTTGGGTTCGCCGAAACCGTTTCCCAGTCAACCGCAAGATCTTTTCCTATTTTAGGGTTCTAGGTGGGAAAGTCTCTATTCCCATAACACACCTCACATATTGTTCATTCTGTTCTCCTCTCTCTCTTAGCACACCAAACTTGACGTGCAATATTGTGTTTTTCTTGCTACCACGGAAATCGTGTGGTATGTGTTTTCCTAACAATTCATTCGAGATGTGTCGAATTGAATTCAGCTGATGGGCGATGCCGAGTTGGGGTTGGAGGGGTCAGTTGCAGTGGTGTTGAGCCACCTTCACATCTTGTTGGTGTGTGGGACCCTCGGCCAACAAGATCCCAAATGAAAGTATCGTAATGGCTTTGCATGGTGTGAACACAACATGAATTTTATGGATCCTCAGCGAGATGCGATCACGGATCAAAATTCAAACTTCTCGTCTTGTGGTGGAAACCCAGCTCCAGCGATCTTGTCAACCACGTCATGGCTGCATTTTCTTGTTGGAATAAGGGACAAGCAAACAAATTTGAGCGTGATTCACAAATGGCTCAGTTGGTGATGGAGTGATCTTGGGCACCCCTTTATCTCTCTTCTTCACCCCCTCGAATCCTTCCGAAAAGCGGGATAAATATCATGGGAGAGGAGGGAGAAGGTGCGATAACTGCTTGGGATAAGACACCCTAAATCGTCATCCATCCACGGTCAACTCATCTACGATTCAATCACTAACAATAGGGGCAATGTTGTTGTTGGCAATCAAATCTCTTGTGATCCACAGACGCCCACCATTGGACAAAACCGATTGAAACTGACACTAATGCACCACAAGCAGAATGTCATTCGGTGGTGCGGAATTGTTTTGTGTCAAGATGTGACAGGGCAGAGTGGTTACCAACATTGCCAGTAACTAGAAGACGTGCAGTTATTGCCCATCTTTCACTCTCTCTGTGATGACGTGAAAGGTGGGGTTTTGGAAGTTCGTGGGCAGATCACCAGTGCAATGAAAAGTAGTCGGTCTATCCACCGCCAACTGGTACAGAGTGATGTGGTGTTATTGTGACAGAAGGCAGCAACGTTTATGCAAACTCTGGAGTTATTTCCAGCTCGATTACCATCCATTAGAAAGCTCATTGAATCTACAAATACAGCTAAAGTACATGGTGACCCAGGTGAACACGTCGGGGTCATTGGTTGTAGAAATCCCGACGTAACTACAACGGCTAGGGAAATCCACGCCGGAAATAAGTAAGCAACTTGGCTTCAAGCGATGAGTGGGGGGGGTGGGGGGCAGGCTCGTGACCCGACAGGGAGTTGGCACGTTGAGTCTGGCCAATGAGTTCTTCCTGCCCCCAACCCTACACTACCGCGTGTGCCACATCACCGACAATGCGGTGTCTGCAATTTGGTTGGGGCTCAGCTCTGGAGCGAGATTTATGTTGGCTGTACACGTTCGACCAGCATTATCATCCAGTTGCTGGCTTAGCTCCCAAATTCCACGGGCAGCCCTTGCTTGTGTGCTGTGTTTTACGACTAGGTAGGGGCTCCTACATGCTAGTACAGATGACCACATGGAAGCGAGAGTGCTTCAGTGTGTAAGACCGCTGTAATTGTCTAATGTCAGCGCTTCTGCACAGACCGTGACGAACTTTTCATACCGGGAGTTATTGTTGTAGAAACTTTGCGAGATATCTTCAACAAGGGGTTGAAGGGCAAATGAGGGGAGTGCTGAATGTGCTAGATGGGTAAGCGGGGAACCTGGGTGACAATCACGTGATTATGAAAGAAGTCATGAGGATTGTAGACTTCACAGCCGAACCCATGATTGTGTGCAGATAGCTTTCGAAGTAGCGTTTTCCTTGGATGGTTGATGCATGCACTTTCGATTGTGCAGACGTTTACCTGGATTGTGCGTCCTTCAGCATATTTAAAAGTGGTGATTTCGACATAAACTAACTCCCATCGTTGTAAATGACTTTATTTGTGATTCAGTGAATAATAATCTATGGACAAACAGTGGTATTGCTACCAGGATATGAATTTTGTCGCTTCTCGGCTGTCGAAACAACCCCCAAGGTCCAAGATATGGCAATCAGAATGCGACAAATCATGCTGGCTCATTTCCCTTCCTAATCAACTGCCAAAAATTTTGTCCATGTCAATTTCCTCCATCCAAAGAAAGGATCTGTAGGATTTTACGAAATGCTACTTAAATCTCATAGAATTACCACGTGAATCATGAAGATGGAATACGTGGGTATGTTTAGGGAACGTAGAAACGAGCCTTGCGTGAAAGAGGCAACGCAAGAATGACTTTTAAACCAATCCAAAGAATGGAGCATTGATTTTATAATTGGGCAATTGAAAGATGGTGTTCCCTGTGCAGTGGTCACACGTCAAAGTGCTCGCCACCTAACATCAACTCAGTGTGTTTTAACTGCAGCAAAATCCAAGCTGGGTTTCACAATTAAACCGTTTTTGTCCATAAAAGTGGTCTTTTGTTGATCCACTTAAGAAAGCATTCAGTTTACTCTAAGCTGAGTCCAACAGTCGTGCAAATTGACGGCTGCATCACTTCTTCGATAGAGATTACCCACTTCTATCACCCGAAGTCAAGTTAAATGGTTTTGTTGAGGCTCTAAGATACGCCAAATGAAATCGACCTTCTACAACTGAAAACGGATGTATATATTGAGTGCATGACCTAATTCATTCAGATTTTTCGAAGAGGTGAAAATTATACCTAAAATGCAAATACTTTTGCGGTCTTCCGGATTTTTAAAGGATCGGAAACAAGGTTTCAGAACACGGAACGACAAGTCTGCGTGGGTCACATAGCCTCTCACAGCAGCGGAGTTTACAGTGGCAACTGATGAACGGCGCATTCGGTGGCGTTGCATTTTAAGCGACTCCCAACCAGGAAAAAGTGCGTCCAAAGCACGTGAATCAATTTGCAGTGTTCTTGATGCTGACGTCGTGTCTTCCGTGAAACGTGAAATTAAAGGCACGAACGTTTTAGAAGTGGTGAATTTGGTCTTGGTGACCAACCACTCACCGCACTGTAGCCTGGAAAATTCGAATGAAGGCTCAATGCACACCCAATAAGAGCTTGCAGGTTACTCAGGTGTCATTCAAACAGCTATTTCCAATCTTTAGTTCCATGACTACGGATGTCTTTGCAGCGATGGCATGCGAGGAAGATAGGCAGCCAACCAGGGACAGAGAAGTTTGGGAAGTGGTACTAAATGAGCGGCATGGCCAGCGTGGTGGACTCAGATGGATGGCGCTTGACGTGTGGTTCTGGCTTGTAATTGGTCAATAAAGCCTGTTCCGTTATGACAGTCTGCGTAATTCTAGGGCTCGGGTATTCTACGTCTTAGATCAAATAATTCTTGTACGCTTAAATGAAGCCAATGAGAATATTTTCTTTGTTTTATCATGGTCATTATCATCGGTTTTTGTGGAATCGATTCTATCTCAGTGAAAATGCTGTATTGGGGGTAGTAAAGGCAGTGTTATCTGGGTGGATTATATGAAACAGTCCGCTTTTTTTGGCCCAAAACACGGGGAAGTCGTCACAACAACTGGAAGTGCATTTGCAAACAATTTCATTTCAAATATAAATCAAATGACTTTTGAGCTTTCCATATTTTCAAGTCAGTCAGCCATGAGATTCAAAATAGCTTTCATTGCAGAAGTATAGGAATGACGAAAACGACACTAGCTACCTAAACCCAAACTCCCAGGCTTGAAAAAATGCGTAGGAACCGATTACACAAACACTGAGCTTTAATTTAAAAGCACAGATGTTGCACATGATAAATATGTTAACCATGAAGTTCAGCAAACTAAAGTCAGATTCTCAATGAGAGAATCAGCCCAGTATAGGGATTTGGAATGCGTAAGTGCTAATTCACACCCTTTAAATTTTATGCTCATTTATCCACGTCGAGAGTTTTGCTTTGTTTATTAATTTTGATGCTAAATTACTGTGTTATGATGGTAATAGCATTAACTTAATACTGCATTAACCAGGATTAAAAATCTCAACTCCAAAGTGTTATAATTGTTTCAGTCTGCGGGAATGTCGCCATTTGCAAAAAAATGTACGGTTCACTTTATTCATGGACTGTATGTTAACAGTCTACGCAACATACTATGAAAAACAAAATACTGCATATGAATAGCCCTGGGTGCAGTCTATATGCATCACGCTAATTTATCGAATTTTTGATAAGAAATTAAATGCTGTCTTGACCACCAATTTTTCAAATTTGAGGTCTTATAAGTTAAAAGATTCGATCAATGACAAAATTCATCAATTTGAAATAATTTTTAGCCTAGACTCTATCGATATTTTTCCCACTAATCACAGATCATGCAACTGAAAGTGAATTAAGAACCTCCAAGCGTTCTAACTGGAAGAGACAATTATAAATTACAGTCGACACTAATAATAATTTTTTTTTATGGTGACCAAATAAATTTGGTACCAGTCCTTTTTGAGTTTGGGTTGATTATAACAAGAGTTTACTGCCATTCCTTTCGATTAAATTATGCGATTAATGAAATGGAATGGCTGTCATAGTTTCATTTTATTTGGAGCATATCAAGTAAACCTTTCAAGGCATTTTGCTATAAAATCACTATAGCCTGACCCTTTATTATGGAATATCGATGAGTGGTCGCAATTCTCTTAAACGGTACAAATAATCTTCATTAGTTAATGTATTTATATTAACTTCCATCCCACAACGTGCTTACCTAGCATAAAGAATATTCCACATTAAAAAATAGTCCTTTTGTTCACATGTGTGGTAAAAATCGTTTTCTCGTAATGGAAATCTTCACAAAATATTGTTTTAAATATATCCTAAAACAAACTCCCTAGATTTGTGTGCATTGAAGATTAATAAACCCCTGATTTGAATTTCTAGAAGACTTAGTTTCCTTTCTGTTGACCCCACAAAAACATATCTTGAGTTGATGAATGACACGTCTTCTTGCAGTATAATTTAATGTTTCGTTTAATCAATGATTCTCGACTGACTTCCTCACTTATTAATGAGGCTGTCCCTGAGTTCTAATTGGTTGAACCAATGTCAATCACTGTAAACTATCTGTCCATTTCCACTCACAAGTGCTTGAACATGGTTAATAGCCTCGTTAAGTTAACGCTTGCTGGAGTTGCTGTCGGATTTCTTGGTTATTGCATTTATTTTGACAGGAAACGACGCAGTGATCCTGAATTCCGCTTTAAACTTGCCAAAAGTGGTTTTCGACTTTTCTTTTATCAGTGTTGATTAGGACGAAAAGAACGCGCTCTTGCGGCTGAAAGGTCATCGATGCCGGTCCTTCCTCCATTAAATGATAGACGAGCGGTTCAAAAGTTCTTTTTCGACCAGATTCAACTGGGCGAGGCTGCACTGTCCACTGGCTCAATTGATGAGGGGGTTCAACATTTTGCGTTTGCTATTGTGTGCAGCCAGTCGCCCCAGCTTTTGCAAGTGCTTCAGCAATCGCTAAGTCCTGCGATATTTTCCAAGCTTGTTGCCGCATTACCTGGAGTTCAAAAGGTAAGCTTCTAAAACCCAAGTGCATTTTTTAATACCTGGATTTTAGATGGTCCAGGAAGCACGTGCTCCGGCTGAGCGTGTTCCAATCGAGGAGGATTTGGAATAATTTTTTTTATTCGTGTTTTTAGTCGAATAAAAACTTCAGATAGACTGGTCTTTTTCCCTTGACTTTGTTAAGCAGCTTTCTTGATCATGTTTGTTTTTTAGCCTCTGGTACTTCACTCGATTTTACTGGTGTGTCTCTGCGCGCTGTGCGGAGCTGTGTCCCGCAACCCATTCCAAATGCTGCCAGATCCTGGCGACGTCTCTGTGGACGTTCTTCAACCTGCCACCCAACCTTCTGTTTGCCACACTCACACGATCTTGTCGCGCTCGCTCTGGCACCAGCTTCAAGCAGCTCTCCCTGAAAATTTCGAAGCTCTCCCCTCCGTCGATGTTACATTACGATGCAAGTTGCGTAAAGAAGATATCCAGCTGATTAAGCGTTTTGTAGAGCGCAATCACGAGTTCCCCATTCCTTCGGAAGATACGGTTAACGAGATATTTTCGCGATTTCTGGAACCTCATGTCCAACCAGAGGAAGGTGTCTCTTTTTTATACACCTACGCCCTCTACGCTGTGCCTGTTCTTGCTCTGTTCATTTACCTTAAGTTTGGCTGCATTTTCCTCACTTCCGTCATCATTCTCAGCGTCTCTGCCTATGAACTCTATATTGCTGCTATTGCAAAGCGTCATGCCCTCATAAGTAGATTACCATCTGTTCCCGAACATTGTTTGCCTTATTCTAAGCAATCTCTCATGACAAAATTTTTAAGCCGGATCTCTTTCCGTAATGAAGAACACGATTGCAATCGTTATTTCCAACTTCTAATGACAAGTCCTTTCTCTGAACTGCGCCCTGATCGCGTAATCCTCTCAGTTATCAGTGATTTTGTCGAGTCAGTGTTTTCAACTGTGGGAAGAAGTATCGGTCTGTTTTACAGTAACCTAAACTCGTTTGTGCCCGTGTTTATTGCTCTTCCCTTGTCCCTGGCTTTTCTTTACTTTACGTGTAGCTCACTTTCCTTTCGTCCAAAAGCCAAACGGCGACGGGCCTTGAACAAGAATAAGCAACCTCCGTCTTTGACAAATTAAATACTCTTTCTGCTCTTTGTCAATTATATTGAATAAATATGTGATATTACTGTCTTGATCTTGCTACGCGTGCACATTGTCGCGGTTTTCTGTTGGGGCGTTGCGGTGTTTGGGATTGTTGTGATCGAAATTCTTAGGTGTACAGCGTGGCGAGCGGGCCTGCGCCGAGTACGTGCAATTGTCAATCAGTATTGCTTTTCGTCGAGAGGCGTCTAAAATCTAGGAACTAAAAACGACTAGTTGCATCGATTTCTAAATAAAATGGCAACGGTGCCTTCACTCTTTTAGGTGGTTCTGTCGTTGCAGTTTCGTAACGCCGTTGCAGGTAGCCTTCATTACACAATAACGTGCTAGCAGTTACTTAATTTGCCATCGGACGAATCAGGATCTTAATTTAGTTCGTTAACGTCAATTTACTTGCATGGCTACTGAAACTCCCAAAGATTTCGGTAGTTTTTTGATGTTTCTCAGGGCTGCAGTGTGTGTGCGCTGGGTCCTCCCTTTAGTGGTTATTGGCTTTAAATTTCAGGTATGGAGCTTACTCCAAGAGAATCAGCTCTGTTCATCAGCGAGCACTCAGACCATGTGAAAATTAATAGGAGCGCGATTCCTGCTGTAGCCCAGAAGGTAACTCCTTGACCATGTGAAAATACCCCCTATCCGTAGCTCTTTGATAACCTAAAAAGCGGAGTCTTTGGATCTTCGTGGGACGATCATCCAATGCATCCAAAAGCAGTCGGTCCATCCACCGTAAACTGGTACGTAGTGTTGTGTTTTTATTGTGATCGACTAGGAATTGTGTGGGCTGATGTGGAGTGGTTTCACTCATAAGCCGGGTAAATTAGTTGTGCGTGTCGAGTTCACTAGTCGTAGAAGTCCCACTGTGGATCTGGAACCCTCACCGAGTCTGCCACCTTCCAAAGACCCCTGTTACGCTGTTGGCGGTGCCTTAGCTGGGTTTGGCCCACCGACAGTCATCCAATGAGGCTTCTATCGAGAAATGAGGTGTCCATGGTAAACTGGTGACATGTTCTCGAGTGGCTAAACTAGCTGCTTGATGAGTATTCCCGTCCTCATGACGACCTTTGTAATATAGACACCTACGGCAATCCACGCCAGAGAATCTAGACAATGCTTTCTGTTCCCTTCCCCCAAACTGTTGAGTGTCCCGCTTTACCGACAATGCAGTGTCTACAGTTTGGTTTGGGCTCAGTATTGAAGCGAGATCACAGGTGGTGGCGCTAGTTTGGCCCGCATTTTCACCCAGGTGCTGGTTCAGCTACCAGATTACCACGTACCGTTCTTGTTCACGTGCCATATTACAGCTTGGTGTCTAGATGTTATGTTGCGGCTTGGTTCAGTGTGTAGGACTACTGTAACTCAGTCAGATATCAACACATCTACCCAGAGGACCACTGTTGTAGAAGCCGTGCGCAATGTTGAACAAGAAGAAGTGCAAGACGTGCCAGACGGGCATGAGTGGACCTTGGGTGACAATTCACACGATGTGGAAACTAATCACTGATGAGATTTCTTCCCGTTTCGAGGTCGGTCACTGGCACCAAACTCGGCCACAAGGCGGCCGACGGAGTGAAATCAGACAAAGTTAGCTACCCGACCGTTGAAATTGAGATTGCATTAGGATTTCCTTGTATCCACTAAAGTTTATTCCCTCCTGTCTCCCCTTTAGCCTAGGGCTCGGAATTGATTAGGACGACTCCACTTGACCAATGTTTTCTACCTTATCGAGGTCTGGAGTCAAGCTACGCCTAAAACCGTTTTCCCACACAACCCCTTCTCGGTATTTAGCTTGGCATTATGCATCCGAGCTCACTCAATGTGGCATACACCTCAAATCACACCCATTCCGTGGTTAGTGGAAGTCCAACCTTATCAGTTCATGGGTGAAAAGTGGTAAAATCCAATAGAAGTCTAGTTTAGACTTACAAATCTTACATCGGAACGCAGCCTACCAACATATTTATGAAGTGGGGCCGTGAAATGGGTGTACAGTACCGTCAATAGACTATAAATCGATCACTCGCGTGAGCCTTCAATTCATTACTCCAAATTGTCACGAGTTTGCCTTATCACGTTTCTTGTGCGTTTCACTGATTATTTACTCCTCTTTTACTGCGTTTGAGCACGAATGCGAGACTCCAGGACGTGATTTCCCTAAAAAGTCGTTTAATGTTGCATTTGCACTATTTACCAACCCCGCCAATATTGTCTGGACGAGCTCGCTTATAATCTGTTTACATTTCCAACGCGCCAATAGCGATGAAGCAACGTTCGTCCTCTAGTAAACAATTGCAACATCAGCGTGGATTGTTTTTCGTCTTCACGTTTTTACCCTCCGGGCCTTTCAGGTTATTTTTTCCCTAATTTGAAGGATCTTTTTAATCGACTCCCTTAATTTCTCCTTCTGGACCGACGAGAACATTCCAAAGTACGTCGTGACCTTTAGAGGCACACCGCACACCGGCTACATGGCTCTCTGCGCGGCAATCAATCGTGCGCTGGAGGTAGGTCGCTTTATCTGGTATAACAAAAAACGCTCTCTTTTGTGCAAATTAATTTGAAAGTAAAAAAAGACTGGCGACGCATAAAGCGCCAACTTACGCAGGCGAAAATAATGCGAAGAGGACAAAAGTGATGCAAACGATAGAAACGAAATCTTTCAAAAAAGACCACGCGTAGTAGCCGCTCGTGACTATCAAGATGGCCACCAATAGGCAATTAGTGATGCTAGTTGCCTGGTTACTGTCGTCGGTGCTCGTTTCCGTGCTCTCCTGTGGCTGTTGTTCAGTGAGACGGTGGGCCAAGGCGCAAATCGGTCGGGCCTGTTGTGTGGCGTTGGCAATTAGCGCGGGAAAGACTCGTCGTTGAAGGAGATCTCGCAGCGGTGGAGGTTGGCTTTCAGTGCTTGCGTGGCGGGCAGGTGGTGTGCGCGGATCTCGGCGTTGGGGCATGAGGCACACGAAGATGCCCATGTCACCAGGCAACTCCCGTTGGCTTTCTCGTGGCGTTGGCTGCGCGTTGTACCTGGTGTTAGCTGTTGATGTGTGTCGCCGCGCCATCGGTGCCTTTCACGTGTCTACGGGCGTGTTTACTGGTTTGAGCCAGACCTCGTGGCTTTGAATGCCCCTGCAATCGATAAGGTGGGGTCACGTGATCACGTGGTTTACCACTGATCACATGCCGAGGCGACAGCTGTCCTTGAGGTCATCTATTTTTCATCACAATCTTCCACATGGTGATGATGTCGTGTCACTTAGCCAGAGCCATTTAATTGGGGGTTTAAATTTCCATTATCAATCGATGAAATCGGTGTCTGTGTAGTGTGGCGACGGATCAGGGCGCAGACATATTGGACCACCTGGCCTCAGCAAATCCCGTGTCTCTCTGCGTTTCAATGGCATGCGAGGAAGGAAGGCAGCTAACCAGAGAACGACACGAATGAGGTGCAGTATATAATGAGCGTCGTGGCCAATGTGGTCGACTCGGATGGAAGGCGCCTAAAGTGTGGTTCTGGATTGCGATTGGTCAATAAGGCGCGTTCTGTTGTGTCAGTCTTCTTCCCATTAGGGCTCGGATATTCGACATTTTGACCGCAATTCCATTGGCTAGTGTTATCGTGCAGATTTATTTGCTAGTTTTTCATTAATCACCCACAGGTAAGCATTGCTGAGTAGGGGGTGGACCTGGCTTGTACATTCACGCCGCTGCGTTTCTGTTTTGTTTGTAACGACATAAATAATTCACACAAATGGGGTTCTTTTCAGTCAGGCTTGAAGTCTTCCTCCATCAATCGAATTCCCGATACATTCTTTTTAGGAGGGTAAAAACCTTCTGGATGCGAATGTTTTGGCCTCCCTCACCCTTGACGATGCTCGCTCCATTTTCCGTTCTGACGATCCCAACGTGGAAATTCCTCTCCTGGAGACACGTCTACAAATAATGCGCGAGCATGCTAGTACCCTGCTCAGCGACTACTCAGGCTGCTTCACGAAGTGTATCGAAGCTTGCCACGGCTCCGCCGCCAAGTTGCTGAAGCTGGTGTGCGAGAAGTTTCCATCGTTCAGCGACAAAGCCGTGTACAAGGGTCGTAACGGTGAGCATGCTGCGTATTCACTAGGTGTTCCATCACCTTGCCCTAACGTCACCTCCTTTCTTTGCCTGTGATTCAGTTACCTTCTATAAACGTGGGCAAATTCTAATCGCCGACCTCTGGTTAGCCTTCAAAGGAGAGTCATACGGTCACTTCGATGACATCGACTCACTCACAGCGTTTGCTGACTACAGGTGCGTTTTTTCTCAAATGTCAAAGTCCAAAAGTATCTGTTTATTCCTCAACCGTCGTGTTTAAGTCTTCCACTGAGGCGTTCTTTGTTTTTTTTTTAGGGTTCCGCAGGTTCTGGCCTACTTTGGTGTTTTGCACTATGACGACGAGCTAATGCAGAAGCTTTTAAAAAGTAAGTCCATTTGTACGAAAACGACACACTCTCTCACCCCATTACTACTGCTACTGGCTTCAATTCGGACCTGGTGAAATTGGGGTCGGTGTTGGTGGTGCGCTCTGGCAATGCAAAGGGCTACTGTCCCATTTAATGAAAATTTCTGTCGTCATCTATGTAGATAGCACACATCATTTTCTTTTCAGAGGAGCACCTTGAAAGTGGTTCGGTTTGGGAGGTGGAAATTCGAGGTGCCTGCCTCGAGGCCGTAGAGGTTAGTTGGCGTCTTTTCATTGGTTGGTTTGTTTTCGCGCCACACAATTCGCCATTGTTCTCGGTTTCCGTGAAATGTTTTTTTTGTAATTGTAGCTGATTGTGCAGAAAACCCGTGAGCTGTTTGCGGAAGCAGGTGACGAAAGAACGCGTTGCAACTCAATTCTCGCTGATAACTTCTTGTGGCTTTATCGTCGGCAGTTCGCTTCTGAAGTGGAGGAATGCATGCCAATGCATCGCACACGCTGCATTTATTACTGAATTTTCCGAATCAAGTGTCGTAATAATTGAAGTGAATGTTTTTCCCCGGTATCCCTTTCCTTCTCAGTTTGTTTAAATTAAGGCACGGCTACTGCGAGCGCGTGGGCTATTTAAGATTCGCCAACTGCGCGTGTATGTGATTTCACGTTGTGTGCAACAAGCAGTCAACTCAGTGAAAAAGTCAACAAATGAGAGTTAAGCGCAAATTGAAAGGTCTTGAGCACTTCTCACGTAGTGGCACTTGCAGCCAATAACTCTGCTTCTTGGAGTTAGCAATCGATGAATCGTTGCTTCGGGTCAGATAGGTGATCAAACAGGTAAACATCCGTCACCGAGATGTGGTTCATGTTGCCAAACGATTAAGAACAGGGAACTGAGGTGGGCCATCCTAGAATTTGGAGGAAGTCCGTTGATTAGAATTGACTATTGATCTCACTTTGATTTCCGAAAGTGTTGGCCTCAAGTTTGATGGAGATTCGTGGTTTTCTCAAGCACTGTTACGATAGTGCAATTTAAGTGCCTGCCGGAACGTATCACTGTGATAGTTGAGGCGACTGGTAGTTTACTGTGGTGTCTCCGTGTCAAGAAGCGGACTTAACGACTAATAGAGGATGTTTTCTTTGGCATTACACCCGATGAAAAAGACCTTTTCTCTTCACTTAAATACTCTGAATGGTCCATCGATTGTTGTGGTTGTCAAGTATATGGAGACGTGAACTTAGGACTGTGTGATGCTGTGTTGGGTGAACGCGCTGGGTTTTTCACGTGGATCTAGCCACTATGGTTGGTACGTCACAGAGGAGATTTGTCCAGGAAAGTTCGATGTTGCTACGAGATCCATTTCTTCCGAAGAACGACAAATATCTTTCTCTACCGATGCGTTGATCCCGCGTAATACCAGCTCTACTTGATCTGTTGAAACAGCGTTTTGCTAACTCATGACCAAAGGCGCTGTTATAATTTCTGATTTCATGAAAATTAGTAATGTGAATATGGGATAAGGGCATTGTATATGCTGAAAGCTTGTTTAGAAACACTACCAAAAACTGCGAGGGAATCCTCATTGCAATGATTGAACTGGTGACCCCATACTTCAGCTCTATACAATTCTGGTTTCACGAGAGTGAAATAACACTTGAAATACTTTAATCAAGGTGAGTGTTATTTCATATTAATGCAGCTATCCATTTAAAATCTACTGTATTTCAATGGCCAAGGGCTGATTTAGTGATTTTGCGACTCGATTTGAAGTACCCATTTTGACGATTTTTTATGTACAGCAAAGTGCTTGTATTTACAGATATGATTATGCGGGCGTAAGACACTGCGCTACGTGCAAAAGTCTGTTACTTCATTAAAATTAAGACAGTAATTGGCCGATTAAATGAAAATCTTAAACAAAATTTAAAGATAATTAGCTGATGTCTTGTCGCAGCACTTATAAATTTTAACAAACTGGTTTGATTTTGGCGCAACAATTGCAGTTTAACAATTCTAATGATCTGTCTTTGAAAAAAATTCGAATCTTTTACTGTATCTCTCGATCCTTTTTTATGCTTTTTTTAAATGGCAACCAAAGTCACAAAATCGGCCCAAAATATTAAAATCAAGTTAGGCTGACATATCAAAGCTATTATACACAGCCGTTATATTTTTTAGTGTATAAAAGTCACTGGGATTAAAGCACAAACTGAGGTCATTGTAACGGGTGTCTGTCCTTAAAAACATTAGATCATCTACATGATCGTTAGTTGCAATTTCAATATGATTAAGGCAATACTTATTTTCCTTAAGCCCTATATTTACTTCCGATTAAGACAAAAATAGCATTGTTGTTTTGTGGATGATGTTCTGAAGTTTCAGGTTCTCGTATTTTTTATGTAAAAAATGTTCAAAATAAAAACTTTAACAGACAAGTCCGACAAAATGATGTACTAACGTATTTATTTCTATATATCACATATCTCAGCAGATATTGTTCATGGTTTTAAACTGCATTTTTTTACTGCAATATCCTGTGAGTCTAAAAGTTTACATGATAATTTAATATCACCTCCATGCATCTTGTGAAAAAATTCGTTTAAGAAGAAATTTGTTTCGATGATGATGGGATTAAACAGAGGTTTTTCCACTTAATTGCACTTTTAAGAACTACATGTGAATTTTTTATGAAAAATTGACTCTTAAAGAAAACAACAACAGAACGATTGTTTACATATATTGCGCATCTGCCACCAATTTCGAAATAATGAAGCTGACGGACGTTTTGCAAGTTCGGAAGATTTACCCATTTCGGCAATATGATTCATGGTATAGGAAGGATCAGTGGTTCCGGTTTGCGTTTGTGAGTATATGTTACATTCAATGTTTTGTTGTGTATTTTTTATGTAGTCGTAAGCCATTATTGGCGTCGTCGAGTTCCTCATGTTTTTGACAAATACTTGCAATATGAAGGGATGTTAACTCTCCTTCAGTAGGTTTTTTTGTTACAACACTTTAGAGGCTTTTTGTAAAGGTACATAAGTCAGTATTGGTTTTTTTGATAATCAGCCAACTTGAGGTCCTAATCGTATTGTTTTGCACTCTGAGCTTGTATATATTATTGTTGTTCAAAATGTTAGCTGCAGTCCCCTTTTTTACCATTTCCCCGTTATTTTTTGTTTTTTCTCATACCTAGTGAATTGCTTTTTGTTTGTGATTACGTTTGCGTTTATTTGATGCGAACAGCTTGAGAGTTGTCGCCATTGCCTCTATACACCGTGTTGAGCCTATCATTAATTAACCGTCAGCTATTATTTGTATGAGGTTATTTTCTTGGTTTGCTTACTTATTTCCTTTTGCCCTTTTTCGATTTGTGAGTTATAATGTTATTCACGTCTTCAAGCTTTCAAGGATATGCAATATAACTAGTCGTCGCATCCCAAGTGGTTACGTGGTTTTCATTCTTTCCTTATTTTAGTTGTTTAGAGGGCGTGCGGCCAGGTGTTTTCGGCTAGCACGTGTGCATGTCACAAAAGCCCTCGAGCATGTGAAGATGGTTAGAAGAACCAGGCGACGCGATATGTACGCTATGTGGGACGCGCGAATTGATTGTGCCTGCAAAGACCATGGTTTACCGTCTTCGCAAGTCTTGTACACTGGCCTTGCCCAGTCAAATATTCCCCTCAACAGGAACATTCTTCACACACTAGCTCTGTACGAACCTCGGACGTTTGAAGTAAGGTACTTTTGATTCACGAAAAACGCTCCCTGCCTAGAGTCTTGTAGATATAGCCAAACAATACCACTTGGAAGTCGGATGCCAAGTTCCCAACGCCTCGCCTCCCTCAGGGCCCTTCGTTTCCCGTGGAATGTTATCAAAACCAATTGTTCCTGGAAACAAGCATTTGTATGAATAGCCCCGCATACCGCACTCCTGTACATTAGTTACATTACAAATAAATTGTTTCTGAAGAAACTGATTTTTTTTTAAAATTGTTGACCTGACAGGACGTGTAGCCCATAAAAATTTCTTGTAGTTTTTCCAATGACCAGATCTCTTAGTTCGTCTACCGCATCCTCCATTGCAAGTGCACCAGTGGAGGAAGATCCTGGTGTTGGCGATCTCGTTCGATCGGTGTGGAATCAGTTGCGGTTTGGGTGGACCGTCTCAGTGACGCCAAGCTTCACTCCTGACATTCCGATTCACTTTCTTGGTCGGCGTTACATTGAATTCAGTGATAGTAAGCTCATTTCCCTAAGTCTCAGTTGTGGGCGATATTAACTGCATGGACATGGGGTCTGACAATTAGAATATCCCCCATTTATTTTAGATGAATTGAAAAATATCCCATGTGGCCAGGTAGACGGCGACTTAGAGGCATTTCTAGCCGATTTCCAGTCTCGCCTCTGGTTCACCTATCGTGATTCCTTCCCACCCCTCCCTGTTCCTCATTACGACTCAGGTAGTGACTCAGCATCTTCCGCCTTCGACCCACCAGTTGCGTATTTCAGGAGCACAGCAGTCCTACGACGCCACCTGCGTGACTCCAATGTCCCGCCAACCCTCGGTTCGAGTCCCGCCAAGAAAATCCCCCTTTCTGTGCGCACTTCCGACTGTGGTTGGGGCTGTACAATGCGATCGGCACAGATGCTGTTGGCGCAAACTTTGATCACCCACTTTCTGGGTCGTGATTGGACGTACGCAGCAAATAAGTGGTGCGTATGGCTATAACCTCTTCGTGTTCTATTCACCCCTCGTTTCTATTCTCCATCAGCCCTCCTTCTGGGTGTCACAGCAACCTCCACTCCAAGCCTCTCTTTACCTTTCTTACAGGGTATCCTCCAATGACCCGTCGGCATCCCTTCACAGACAGATAATCAGGTGGTTTGCGGACTCACCGACCAATCCTCTTTCGATCCACAAATTAATCGAGGCCAGTGGAAGTCCTCCAGGCACCATGTTTGGCCCTGCGGCCATCTGCAGAGCTCTCGTGATCGCCATGGCGATGGCGAACACAGGTGCAGCGCACGGCGACTGCCATCTGAGTGATGTCGAAGTCTACCTCGCTCGCGATCGGGTCATCTGCACAGAGGTCAGCTCATGATCTGCGTGTGTGTGCTGGTATGTGCTCCCTTCCACGATCTTCTAAAAACCAACACTTTTCCCTCGCTTTCTGAAGGAAGTCCTCGACCTGCTTGATCAGAGCTCCACCTCTCCCAAGTCCCCCACTCGTGGCGACCAAAATGGCGCGTGCCGATCGCATGCAGGTGGACGTGGCGATGCCTACACGTCCACGTCCCCCTTCGGTGAGTTCCTCTATGAGCACACGAGTGTGATTGTCTGGACATGTTTTCATCGATTTTACATAGGCAATCGCGTTGGTTTTTTTAAATGGTTGCTCCGTGCTCTACAAGTTTGCTCATCTGCTCATGTTTAGACACAAAGAGGCATTGCTACTGGCGTTGATTACACATAAACCGCCGTGACCTGAGGGGAACGGGATGTAGAGTCGAAATGGTTGTTCTGATGCGCTAAATTTTACTCCTGATGTTCCATGGAGCTGAACTTTGATAATGTTGATGCTAGAGACTCAACTGCAGCTCGTTAGGTCACAACCTAATTTGTGCACATTTTTCCGGCAAATTTATTCAGTGTAGAAAGTAGCAAACAATGAAATTAATCGTGGAAATATTTTCCATCGCCACCTCTAAGGTAGCTTGCGAATGCCGTCGCAGAAGAAACTATTTATGCATTAAGGCATGCTGCTGCATTGACCGGAGGGCCAATTCTGGTGACTATGCCGCGTGTGGGACAACTTCCCATCCCAAGTTCAAGAGGGTCTAGTGAGTCGGGCGAGCAGCGTGAGGTGGTCGTGCGTCGCCATACATCAACAGTATGACTTGCCTGCTTCCTTGCCCAGTAAATTGCCTTTTCTGATCTCTGGCCTCTTCGCTCAGTTTCTCCAAGTGTCGGCTGTGGCGTTGAGCAGTCACGGTCTGACGACCAGCTTCCAGGAGTTCGTAGTCAAGTGCACCTTCCATATCCCGACAGATGCACGGGTGCAGATAGCTTCTTCACGTGGATTTCCTATTTTCGGCGATTTCATCACCCGTTGCAATTTTCCACAAAGGAAGTCCACTCACTCCTTGTTGCAGGAGGGCAAGCAGTGAGAGGCATGTGTTCAGACGTTGACGAAGGTTGCATTCGGCCAACACAGATGTGGGACCCAACTTCCACGCTTGTTAACCGTTCCTATTTGATTGTGCAAGTGCGTGGAAGTGGCAGTTTGGGTGACTCCTAATCGAGCTGCAAGCGTTGGCATTGCTTCCTTGCTCAGTAAACGGCCTTTTCTGTCTAACTGTCGGCTGTAGCGATGCGTAGTCGCCGTCTGACCAGTTTCTAGGCGTTTGTAACAATGTACACCCTTCATGTTCCACCAGGTACAAAGGAGAACCTTCTTCAAGTGGATGTCCTGCTTCCGCGTCAGGATCAACCCACGACGTTGTACTTTTAGAATTCTCGTAAAAGTGCACTTTATCCACAGGAAGTACCTTTATGCTGCTGGATAAGCAGCCCAAGACAAACTCTTGGAAATAGCTGCTTGGGTGGTTTCTAACCAGTATAGTTTGCATTTCCGCATCTTCAAACTTTCTAAGCCGCTGTCCTAAACGCGGTTGGTCACTAAGATCGAAGTCACCACTCCACCCATGCCCTGAGACCCGCCGTCGGCACCAAGCACACTACAATTGCTTCTTGTGCTGCGGAATTATTTCCTCTTTGTTAGAATTCGAATAAAGTTCAGTGCCATCGATTGCTCTGCTATTCCGTGAGGTTGTGTAACTCGTGGACTTGCCGTTCGGTGTTGTTAAATCTTGCGTCAAATCCTTTTAAGACCACAAAAGATTGGTGCCACTGGGGTTAGCGAGGTCACTGTTCTCTCGGCTTACGAGCAAAAGTTGTCAAGTTACTTTAACCAGCGATATCAGGTGGGCGCAGATGCGTGCCCCTCTCCCTCTCTCCTCCAATCTGATTGGCTGTCTGTTCGCACAGGCGACTTGGCGAATTCCTACGTGTTTGACAGCCTACTGGCGCAGACGGCGGGTGGGCGTGGCCGGACCAGTCGCCGGACGCGCCACCGCGGCCTCCTCCTGCTGCTGCCAATGCGATTGGGCGCCGGCGACCGCGTCGACGCCGCCTACGTGCCGACGCTGCTGCGGCTGCTGCGCGACCCGGCCTTCGCGGGCCTCATCGGCGGCAAACCGCGCCACTCCGTGTTCGTCGCCGGCGTCCAGGACGACAGGCTCATCTACCTGGACCCCCACTTCTGCCAGGAGGCTGTCGAGGTGGCCAAAAACTCCGACAAATTCGACGTCTCGGTAAGCTAGGGGTGGGTGTGGGCAGGGTGACCTTGTGTTGATCGGCTTTTAGAAGTAAGGGTCGGCTAATTGCGATTGCGGATGTGTGATTAGCATCCGCTTTTAAAGTACACAGGTCGCTAATCAAACCTGCCGCCTATCGACCAGGCTAGACCAGTAAAACAGCAAAGCGCGCGAAATCAAGTTTAGTAAAGGGCACTGACAGGTCGCAGGCAGTGCGGCGTTTTCAACTTGTGTGTGTTTGATGTAGAATGCTGAGGTGTTTGCCAAAACAGCTTTTGGATTTTAATCGCATTATAGCCCGCACAACTGATCGTGTTTATCGAAACACTCTAGGCTCGCCCGTCTGATATACTACTTATAACGTCTTTCAGTAGGCAGGTTATTAAATGCAATCTGCCCAATTTTTAAGTCCATTAATGCTCTTGGGTAAAATAGCGCAACGCAACTTCTGTGTTTAAAAAACTGTTCATGTCTACTTGTTTTTTTTGCGAATTTCACATCCATTTCGTTTCCGGATGCTTACAATTGACGATTTCCCTTGTTCTTTCTCTCTTCGACATGCGTCAACCTCTAGTTTAGTAGAACAAGAGTGTGTGTAGACGGGCAGGCTTTTCACTGGTTCTTTTCGTGTGTTCCCCACTCTCCCCCTCCCGACAACTCTTGTCAAGCATCAAGTAGCCTGGCTAACTACTTAAACTCATTTCAGTAGCCTGGTTAGTATTGGAAACTGGTTCTTTGAAAAACAAATCCATCTAGGGGTCAATATATTCATGAGTAATTGAATTCAAAAGGACGTGTGTGTGTGTGTGCTCGCGTGAAGTCTTGGCAAGCAGCAAATGGATAAGTTAACTACTTAAAGTACATTTTCTCGCTTCTCATTGGTTCATTTTGTATGTTTTATCTGTCAAGTCTTGGCACTGCACAACTCCGCGCGTGATGCAGGCGCGGCGCCTCGACCCGAGCCTGGCGATCGGTTTCTACTGTGCCAGTCAGTCGGAGCTCTCGGGCCTCCTCGCTCGTCTCCCCCGCGTCTCGGAGGTGCGCTCCCCCACCAACCACTCGCGCCATCAGCTGATCGAGGTGGTTTCGGCGTCCGAGGCGCGTCACCTCTTCCCCGACCCCCAGCCCCACCTCTCTGCCCCTCTCTATCCACCGATTGACGAAGACGCTGATGACGACGTTGATGATGTCTCGGACTTTTAATGCAATGTGCAACTGACTTGCCTCCCTGTCTTCTCTCTGTGTTTTACTCATTTCGAAAAGCGAATTTAACCGTTATGTTGTGACTCTTGTTCTCATTGGTTAGGCAATCGCGCCTGATTCAAATCGAATCGCAAGCCAATGGTCTCCCAGCCGCAGGAAGCCAAATTCCGCGTCGTTTTCAGGTTCAAAATAAAATATTTGGATATCGGAGTCGGTCATTTGACCTCCCTGGTTGCGCATGCACTTGTTCACCCACGTGTGTGTGAGGTCGTGGCCTCGTGAACACGCCAAACCTGTGGAGATCTAGTGCTACCTTAGAAACACTTGCCATTGGTTGAGTACTGTGGTTTGAAAATTACTCCTGAGGGGTGCGTACGCTGGTACTGGCGCTATTCGCGGTAACTGAAGCCAAATTTCAGTGTCTGATCCCAAGCCAAACTAAATTTGCTCAATATTGTTGTGCAGAGCTGGGCAGACATTCAAATCCCTCAAATTATATCATTTTATTCCGTGCATCGTTTGCGTAACCAGCACCCTATCTGTAATTCTGTTTTCAAATTTCGCCATTTGTAATATTCTCACTACTTTTTCTTTGCTAGTAGTTGGAATACTTCGACAGTGCTGGCGAACCTGGTCGGGTAAAAATTGACGTTCCACTATTCCTGTGTTCTGCTGTGGATTTTCTCATTTTGACACTACAGATTAGTTGTTCTTTTACAGCGAAGTTGTGTTATAGTGGGACTAATCAATCAAATCGCCCTGAGTATTTCATAAACGTAATCAGATGACTGATCACTTGCCAGGAGGTTGAAGTTATCAAATTTCCTCCAAAATCCAATTTCGCCTCATTGGGAAACGCATAGAAGTGCCCGTGGATTTCGTGAGAATCATTTCGCGGGTGAATTAATCAACAACACAGAAAATTAACCAAGGCAATCAGAGAATCCTACCTATAGTTAATTTAGTAGTATATAAGTAGACCAATCACCAGAACTCCTCTGAGCCATCACACCTCATTGAAAACCGCATCTACCCAGAACCGTGCACAAGACCGAACAGGCATTTTACGCGCGTTTAGTAACCATGGCGCGCCAACGAATGACGCTGACATTGGCAGCAGTGAAGCCCGCGCACGATTCCACCATTTTCGGTAGTCAAAACGCCTCCACTTCACCTGCACTCGCGCCGCGCGCAAACTCAAGTCCTGATTGGTCGACTGCCTCCACGCGTCCGGTGTGCTCTGAGCTGAGCCAATCACGTTGGCACCAGCACGGCCGCGTGTGCAGCCTGCTCTAGCGGCTTCCGCATTCCACCATGGAGGCGTTGTCTAAACTGGTGAGTCCTGTCCTGTCCTGTCTTGTTTTCCATCCGAATGGAGCATCGTCGTCGTTGTCGTTGTCGTGTACGGACGCGCGTCTCTCTTGTGGAGAAGCGATCCTGGAACGGCGACGGCTAGTGCCAACATGTTGGCGTTGCAGCCCGCAGTTGGGCTTCGGTGTGAGCACGATTGTACACGTACTGGGTTACCGGGGGGAGAGAATATCTGGCCTCTAGCCTGAGAACACGCTTCGGCTTGTGAGCAGGTGACGTATCGCCTTCAGCTCCACTACCGCTCAAGTGGGCTTCCTCCAACATGAGCGCATTACCTTCGTCTGTGGCTCCAAAGTCACGACGTGTTCGTTCCTTGTAGTCGTCCGTGTGTCGTCCGCCATCGTCGAACGGCCACACACCGCTGGGGTTCCACGACTTCGCTGCGGCGGCCGCCGCGGTCTCTGCACCCGCGTATCACCATCATCACCACCACCATCACGACGCCGTCGGCAGCCTTCCCACGCCGCCCCCTCTCCTGCCATTGGCCACTGACAGCGTCGACGTCAGCGGTGGCGGGGGAGGTGCCCTGTTGGGTGGAAGTGGTCTGCTCAACGTGAAGATGAGTCCAGGCGGAGGCAGCGGCGGTGGGGGAGGCGAATTGGAAGGCAAAATGGGCCTCCCTGAGCACCAACCGCCACCCAAAAAGCTCTTCTCCGATGACATTCCTGTGCTGTAAGTTCCCCTTTTCCTCTCTCTTGCTTTATGTCTAAACACGTCAGGAACAGCAACTGTAGATGTCGGCACGAATCAGGTATGATCTGACCGTTGCGGAATTCAGTAGTCAGTAGGCAAAGTTTAAAATCACCCTACCGTAATTTTGGCCCTAGTTTGGCACGCACTCGCTCCACTTCCCACACACGTTGACTGACTGTTGTAGCTAGCCTATTGACCAAATCTCGCCTCTCTATAATCTGCCTCCTCCATTTGATTGAAACCCGCAAGTTCTCCCAGTGGTTAAGGGTTGCGTGCAGAGATCTCTTACAAGATGGCGATAGGCTCCTTGCACCAGTTCCAATCTAGATGTAGATTATAGCGTTGCTTGTGGCAACAGACACTGGACTTTTATAGTGTGGTTATCCAAGAGCTCAACTCTTTCAAAAAAAAACCTGTGCGGGACTGGAGCAGGTGCATCCACGAACGCATCCTTCGGATTTCCACCTGTTGGCGTCCCAATTGGACGACAACGTTGTGCCAAGAATGTCACGACTTTTGATTCGTGTGAGGAGTTCCACTCACCTACGGTTTATTTTTTTCACATCGTGCCTTTAAAAGTTCATTTACTAGCCCACATACCCTGTGACCTCGCGTTGTCCGGTGTCTTGGGGGGTGGGGGGAGGAGGGACGCGTGTATCCCCTGGCCACAGTCACACATGTCAGGTGGACACAAAACAGGGGTCCCATCACTGAAACGCCTTTAATTGATTTGCAGCGACCCGTTCCCGGGCTACTACGGCTTCGACCTCTACCACCCACTTTGCGAGGACGCGTATGACTCCATGGAGACGAAACCCAGCACCGCCTACTTCGTAAGTTGGTCTTTCGTGAGTGGAGTAGTCGTAGAGCCCCACCCAATTTCGGACCGGTTGCCAAGGCAACAGCCTTGACGTTGCCCAATCGTCAGCGCATGTGTAACGAAGGCTTAGTGACGACTTGCGCATGAGGCGTCTCTAATTCCCCACTCCTCCTCCTCCTCCTCTCTTCGTAGTTCTTCAAGGACGACCAAGGCTGGACGAACTTGTACGCGAAGAAGGCTCCGACATGGTGGACCTTATCCTACTGGTGTCAACGACAGCCGCCTGAGGGGTGTCTCATTCGTCTCACGCCTGTCTACGGAACCTCCGACAAACAGCAGGAGGTCATCCAAAGGTGTGTTGTGCTATTCGGTGTTGGTGTCGGCGTAGATCAACTCTTGCCCGCTGATTAGGGCTAAACTCGAACCTGTCTGGTTCCATTTTGCAAGATTCTACAACAACTTTGGGGGAATTTGGAATTATCCAAAGCCGCCACTGTTGATAAACACTGTGTTGGATTTTACCCTCATACAAATGCATGCAAACCGCATGCCAAACTTCCAAAACAGCCGTTTTTTGGTTGTACTTTTAAACTAAGTCCACGTCGTGGTGACTGAGTCGATGTCTGTCAGAAAAAAACAAGGTGGGCATGGCACGATGTGGCGGTGTGGCTAGGCTGACGCGAGCCAGAGCCACGAGTAGCTCATTCCGTCGGTTTTCTGGCCGTTTTCAGGTGTCTGGAGGACTTCATGACCTCACCGACCCCGGGCATCTCGCGCTACAGCATGATTCTCGTGGGCAACTCCAACGCAGAGTACTTCTACGACCCGCTAACAGAGCGCCTCTGTGTCACCCTGCCCTACGAGCGTCCCAAAGGTTAGTCTACCCCCAGCCACGATCGATAAACAACACCCCACCACCTCCATCACCACCACCCCCTTCCGGATGACTAGTTTTCTCGAGGCACGTCATCGAGCTGTCGTTTACTCGAACAAAAAAAAAGGCTAACAGAACGCGGCCAGAATTGGGTTCGGTAGTAGTTGTTGATTTACGCTTTGTTCACAAAGAGTAGCGTTTTGAAAACAAGCCGGCCTCGGCGGTGTGGTAGGGAGCCTGGGGTAACCCCTTAGTACCACGGCTCCCCTGGCCGCTGGTTGTAACAGCAGTCACTCCTCCGCCAGAGGTACTCGCGAACCACAACTTGTGTCACTCAACTGTTGAGTGCATCCAAAGCGGTTGATGAGGCGATAAGCTAACCCTAAACTACCAATGTGCCTGACTAATTTGTGCCTCCCGCCGACGCACACACGCCCAGTCAGCGTACGATCTCTGTCGAGGGCCGTCAAAACTGGTTGGCTGTGGAACTCTTCTGCCCCAGCACACGGTGGTCTCACGCTGAGGTGGAGTTGCGTTGTAAACTTTGCAAACCGCACCATCCACTGAGTCATCACGCTGTGCGCAGAAGGGCGTGTGCACTGTTGTTGATGTTTTTATTGTTTTGCTTCTTCTCTATTGCAGAAGGCTGCGAGTACAGCCAATTCAACGGCAAATTCACCTGCTTCAACAGCTGCCTCTACAACGGGGGTCAGGGCAACAAGAAGCCTCTCTACCTCATCATCACGCTGGAGCGGCCAATGAAGAAGTGAGTGCCGATGCGGGGAGGGGGTGGGTGTTACCTTTAGTGACATCGTAGTCTAAGCGAATCAATCTCTCACGCACAACACGGCAGTTATAATAAGGCGGTCATCGCATATGAGTGCACGCGTGCGCGCTTGCGTGCGTGCATGACTTTCACCCGTGCTCACTGTGCGTCCACCGCCCCCATCATAATCGTGTAGTTTGTGGGTGTGTGGGTGGGCGCCAAGTGAGTCGGTGTTCCGTCTCAATGTGCGTGTTTCAACAGGTGGTGTTGGTGGCGTTTAACTGTTCGTGTGACTGTCCAGGACACGGTGCCTGCACTAACCGCGGTTGGGCCACGTGGTAGCGGTCAGCGTGCTGAGTCGCAAGTCAAGTCACCCGTGCCTTCAGGGCACTTGGAGAGATATCATCTGTGTCAAGCCTGTTCCAGCGATGGCAGTGTCCCGAAACGCACTCTGGCTTCCTGTAATGCCGTTTATGCACCCATCCAAACCTATTCGAAGTTCCATAATGCAAAACAATGTAAAGAAGGCATTGGCACAAATAACTACCGAGTGGTTTTGTTGTTTTCGTCAGCGGTACTGCCACGGAGGGTCCGTGGGAGGTATTGGGTCGGCAGTGCCTCAAGTTTCGGAGTTGCGCCTGTCCGAAGCGAGATAAGGACAACAACGAACGACGCATGGCTCAGGACCTGAACGATGGATCTCTCCTCTCGGGTGGTCTACCAAGTTCCAAGCGTCGGCGTGATGGCGGTGAGTTCCCGTAGTCGAAGTTACTTCCAGTCGAAGCTAGACTCCTTCCCCGTGCTTATTTCTCTCCTCAAATTGATTATTTAGCATCACAGAGAGCCGCGCGAGTGAACCGAAGCAAGGGTTTCACGCCAGCGGGCGATCGCATCGGTACACCGCAGTTTTTCCAACACGAAGACGTCTCCTCCATCGCGGGCTACGACGACCTCGTCCAAATCGACGGAGAGTCCTTCCACCTCATTCTGATGCCTGCCTACCTGCCCGGAGGCGCGAACACTCTGCGCCAGATCCGTTCCGCCCTGCTGAAGGTCTTCCAGACGGCGCGTGGGGGTGAAGAGGAGCGCAAGACGCACGAGAGCGTCGCCTCTGGCTACAGTGCCGAGAGGCACGAGGAGTTGTTACAGGCTCTCAATTCAATCGAAGGACGCACCGCAACGCTATTGTGAGTTTCGTTTATGCTGACAGTCCTCACCTTCAGCGTCCCTTCAACGCGTAAGTATACTTTTTCTGACTTTCCAGGCGCGATCTTCAGACGTCGACTGGTTTCATAAATCCGAACAACTGTTCATCAGACTCCCAGCCCAATTCGTCGACTTCGCAAACCTTCCCTGGTCCGAATGGTGGATCGGCCGGAGCAATTGACCTCATTGGAAGCTCAACCCTCGACCTCCTGGCTTACGACCACCTACATTCGCAGCATCTCCTCAAACCCGAAGGCAGCTTCTTGCAGCCCTTTTCCACACAGACCAACGACTACCACCGCAGAATGAGTTACCCCTCCACCGGAGCCACTTCCCTCGACACCCACCAGCAGCGAGTCGGCGGATGCTTCGACGGAGGAAGCGGAGGTGGCGACCTGTCCGCCTTCAACGGAAGCATGGAGTCCTCAGCTGCAGCCTACGCTACAATGCCTTCGGCGTTCCAGTCGTTCCGAGACAATGGCGGAATGCACTACCAGCCGAACGTCTTCATAACCACCTCCCAGACGACGGGGCACTCGGCTGCTTCGGTCGCGGTATCTCATGACACCGACGGGACCATTGTCTCGGTGTTCGGCGGCGGCGGCGGCAGCACTGCCTCACAAGGCGGGAAGCTGTTTAATGAAGTTACCGACGGCAGGCAACAACAGCAACAGCAACATCAGACAACCGCAACGTCCACTGCGACCGACGTCTCGATGGTAAGTGGATGACACGAGAATTGTGCCTCGGGTCTACATTTTCGACTTAAGAGGTTTGTGTTCGCGAAATTCTCCCCAATATAAGTCTCAAGCTTGGTGAAGCTGACCATTGCCTACCACGCCATCCGCTTTTTTGGCAACGCAGAAATTTAGGCGCTATGTATGTCGTGGAAATGTTTAGGGCGAAGCATTTGCATTGGTAGGGATAAGAATATCCAAGATGCACAACTAATCTGGACCCCTATTTACTCTTTCCTTTACCAAAGTCACCGGAGCCATTTTAAACTCGAGGTAACGTTTTTGTCCTTGCAACCTTTACTTAACTCTCCTTTTTCATTGTTCTGCCGTTTCTAACTACGCGGTGACACATTCTGCAACTCCTAACAACAAAACAGCATCTCTGATACAAGTGGCACTTAGATTAGTCGATTTCGCCTGCTTCTAACACTACTGGTCGCTGGCTCGGCGCTTTCGGTTCATTCAACAAGCTGTTTTCTTTGTAGAGCAATTCGTCTTGTGGAACCTCCTCGCCCATATCTCCGGCTTCGTCCAACAAGAACTAGCTTTTGTTCCTTTTTAACCTCGGTTCACTTTTTGATCCCCTCTGTACATAAATGCCCTACCCCCGCCCCACCTACAGAGCTATGTAGACCGCTCGCTCTCTCTCTCACTTCATGCCCTTCCACGCATTCTACTGGCAGTTTTATGACTCAATCTGTTTTTTTCGCCAAGTTGCTCATTCGTAATGAATTTAGTTAGAATCATGCCGTCTCCTTTCTGCTGGGGTCCAGTGCTTAATCCTCTTCCTCTTGTCCCTTAATCGGGAGTTCAGATCACTCGACTACAATGTAGAGGTGCTCAACAGTGCACAGCGAGGTTACTTGGTGCCAGGCTTACCAATCATGTCTCGACGGTTCACTCCCTACCGCACCGGCACTCATGTCTGACTGATTAAAAGGATATTGTTGGGAGTCATTGACCACCTTAATAAACAAATCGAGATTTGAACAATGTCACGCGTTAGACACTCCAGTGCGAGGTTGTGGGTCGCGTAATCATGTCTTATTTAGTATGTAAAGAAAGAATTATCGGCAGGTTTCGTCTAAGTTCCTTCTCAATCCGCCCTGTAAGAAATTGTGGAGTTTATTAGATGTAGCACACACACACACGCACCAATTATAAACCACGTAGGATGCCTTGTATTCTTTAAGAGCTCAAATTTAGTTGAACGGATAACACTTGGTACCAAAAATCAATATTTCCAATTTGCATCTCAAACATAATGAACTGATCCAGTTTTTTTAACGGTTCATCATTCCCGACGAAAAATGGGTCGTTTAGGATTGCATCAATCGAAAACTATCATTGATGGGCCGGCACAAACCACGTCATCAGTAAGATAGGGCCACACTGGTTGTTGTGCGTTGTGAATTGCGTCAAAGGAACCAGCCAACAACTAACCAACGTCATCTTACTGAGGTTCATTCTTTGTTCTCGCAAAAAACCGAAAGTACTTTCTTGTCATGCTAACTGCTGCATCAGTCCAACAGTCACGTGGACGCATCTCGCACGAGTCCTCGGTCACGTGACTCAACCCAAGGAGGGTGGCTTGACAGAGAGCCCTCAACCAACCAATCGAATCGAACCTACCCCACCACCGTCTTATAAAGCAGTTTAACGCGAAGTTTATTTTAGGCCGGTTGGTGCTGTAGAAGTCAGAGTCAGGCATATTGAGGCCTACTCCCGCCCACGCGCGCTCTCTCTACTTCCTGGTATGATTTTTATCAAAGCAATGTGTTTTAGCGCTGGGCGTGTTGTCATTTTTCACCGACGTACAAGTGAATGTGTGTGCGCGCGTGTTTGTGAGCACGCAAGGTATGCTTATCACCTCGGATGAGGCAGCAGGTGAAGGCACAAAACACGCCGCACACTTCGGCAAAATTTGCCTGCCTTAACCCCTGACTGGATTGCCGTTGACGTTCCTTCTAAAGACATGCAACAACCAACTCAGTTTCACTTGTTTAGTCAACATTGAGATCTTGGTATTGAAGAAATGGGAATAGGGAAGACTATGTGACATCATGGAAGTGATCATTGAAACTGAGAAACTCATTCGAAGGCTTGGATTGACGGTTGCGATAGAGTGGGTAGTGCTCCTTACAATCTTCTAGGTGCCTTTCTTACACCTGGATGACGTGGTCAGGGTTTTTCGCAACCAACAGCCACCATCATCTTGAGGACACATTTTAGGAGCTCTAGCTCCAAACATGGAATCCAGATAGCTGCTGTATCACGGCCCGACATTCAAGCATGTTCTAGTCAAGCGACTCCTCAATGCTTGTCCCCAGTCGAATGGGCGAATCTGAGGTAGGTCGAAGTGGAATTTTACCCGAGTACCAGTCTGATGGGATTTCACCAGACAAACCTCGGTTTATGAGAAAATCGATGGCAAGGATTAACACACGGCTCAATTGCCAACGTGGCAAGTCCGTGTTCGAGTCCCGCCGCCGTTTTTACGTTCCCGACTTCTCGTTTACTTATCCTACCACCAAAAAACATTATGTTAAACCTGCGAAGAAACATAAGGAGAACAGCCTTGTGGGTGGCAAACATCGCGTAACTCAACATGCTGCGGCACCACGCGCATTTTCGTGAAATCTGCCGGCTTTACAGACACACGGTTGCTTCAAAAGTGCCAACAATGAACAGAGTTGGATTGCCTTTAAAAAAATGTTTTTTTTGTCTTTTGCTTTCGAGGTGAACTGCGGGTGTAGGGAGGGTATAGCTACTAGTACCTAAGGCGAGCATAAATCAATGTCCAGAGAAATCCTGCCAGCCAGGAATATCCTTCTCCAGCACACCCCAGATCCATCAACGACCGCTCGCAACAAGTTTAGTGGTCCCTTTCAGTGCACCCTCAGAGCGCACAAATGTTGGAAGATTGCAAAAATTCTTGCCAGATTTGAAACCAAATTGCCTACAACACATTTTCTTGAAAACTGGTATTTATTAATCACTTCTGTACTTTGAAGAAAACAAAACAGATGGAAATGTGACGGGGGAAGTTCGAGAGGATACGGTGGGTGCTGGTACCGAGTCTGTCGTTTCCAGTACCTGCTGAAAGACATCATTGTCTTAGTCAAATGTGATGCCGTTCCGATTGACCACATCTGTTCGTTGGATTGGTTGAATTGCCTACAGTATTTCGCCGCAGTTATTGTTCGATCAAGTGGAATAATCTCTTGCGAAATTATTCATCGCCGCACAAAAGAACATTTCCATTGAATGTGATGATTCTGACTTGACTAGAGATCCTTTTCTTTCACTTCCATATTTCCAACTCCTTTGCTTCATCGCTAGTTATGTCTTGATCCAAGAAATGTTTGTTTTGTTGACGAGCCAGGCGACAAATTGCTGTAGAACCATCATTTCACTTTATTCCAATCTGTCGTAACTTGCGAAACGTGAATACCGAGTTTCGAAGTGCCTCCAAGTCACCTTAGATGACAAAAAGCAGTAGAAATTGCACCATGTGGCCTCCCAGCAATAGCTTGAGCCGTAATCCGTGAAATATTGTTCTACGCGCACTCACTACCACTGGTGGTGATAAGTCGTGTGTGGATTGAAATCGACTGAAGCAAACTTGACTTGAATATCGTTTGTTGCAGTTTCATAGCTAATTCCAATGTAAACGCACACAATGGAACAGGACTAGAATGCATCACTTCATTTTCTATTTTGCACACAAGTTAATTTCACGGTTTTGATGACTCACGACGCATCTGGATAATTGTCAGTTAATAAAATTCCGAAAAAAACGAGAGCATGCTTCTGCCATGTACGAAAATCGTGCACGAACATTCGCAATCACTCGATAATGCGGCAGCATTGCTCATTTCGGCAGAACGCACATTTACGCGGTGCGTAGGAGTCCATCTCAAAGGCAACCTCACCGAAGTAAGACAATCGAGTCACGCTGTGCGTCGTTCTCACGTGCTCCAGCAGGTGTGTTGTAGTACCTGCTGAGCCGGTGAGGCAACATTAATTGGCAGGATGAGGTGCAGGCGGACATCGCAAGGGCCCTCCCCCTCCCCAACCCCCCTTACTCACACACACACGCACACAAACACGCACCCCTGTGCTCGAAGCGCATTCGCGCAGCCCCACAGTCATAGGGCTGAGAAGGGGTCCGGAAGGTGGGCCACAACTTCCCGCGGTGGTAATCAACACCGCGCTAAAGACATTTTCGCAAAAGCGTCCTCCTGTGACTCATCCGAGGTCAGGCCACTAAGACCGTTTCGGCAGCGTTCTTAACCAATCGGCTTGAGGAAGTTGCGTGTCTGGCTCTGCCACGCAAACTATTCCACTTTCAAACCGAGAAACGGCCAGGGGTGATCGCCATTCTCCTAACTGCTAACTAAAAACTTTCGCAGTAGATAATCGGAAATTAATCCAGTGGCATATAGGGTAAAAAGACAATTTTACCATCAACATTCAAAAATGACTTTATAAATATTAGATACATGACTTAATTTTGACTGATTTTTTCAGAAACATTGTTTAATTTAAAAAAGAAAGCAATGATCTTGGGAATATTTTCAATCGTTTACAATCACTTCGCACCATCTCTCAGATACCGTAAGAATGCCGTCGCGAATGATTCCTGCAGGCTTCGAGGTAAGCAAGACACCGACGAGATTACCCACATCTTCCAATATTTGCAACTGTTTATCCGCATTGACTCCAACAAATGGTAGTCGGAAGGCGGGTTAAGTCTTGTGACGATGCCGTGTGTGGCAGATCTTCCCATTCCAAATGCAAGAGGGTCTTCTGAGTCGCGCGAGAAGCGTAAAGTGGTCAAGCATTGCCATGCATCAGCAATATGACTTACCTGCTTCCTTCCTTCCTTTTTTTGATCTCTGGCCTCTTCGCTCAGTTTGTTCAATTGTTGGCTGTGGTGTTGAGCAGTCACGGTCATACGACCGGTTTCCAGGAGTTCGTAGTCAAGTACACCAATCATGTCACACAAGATACACGGATACAGATGGCTTCTTCAAGTGGATGTCCTGTTTCGGCGTCGATGTACCGGGTTGCATGGGATCCCCTCACGACACCATTTTGCGTTATGAATTCTCGTTACTGAAGATCCACTTTTCACCACCCGTCGAAATGTTCCACAAAGGAAGTCCATTCACTGCTTGTTGCCGGTGGGCAAGCAGTGAACATAAGGAACCCAACTTCCAAGTTATTGAATTTTTCACATTTGGTTGTGTACGTGTTTGGATGACTCCTAATTGAGCTACAAGCTCTTATTGCGTTGCCATTGAGTCTTCATGCGCCAGAACCGGCTATTCCGTATCTTCAAACTTTCGAGGCGGCTGTTTAGGGACACAGCTGGTCACCAAAATCGAAGTCGTCACTTCTGAAGCGTGTGTGCCGATAATTGCACATTTTACAGAACCCACAACGTCGGCACCGTGAACACTAAAAGTTGCTTTGCCCAGTGCTTTAGAAGCATTTTTCCTGGTCGAACGCCATCGA
>UXSR01000374.1:0-38691 GCA_900604375.1 Mesocestoides corti
TACATCACTAGGCAAGATCATTTGACAGGAAAGACGTATTACAGCAGTAGACCATGTTCAAATCTTCTCATGTAGAACAGTTTCAGCGTCTACATTTACTTTAGTTCGACTACGTAAAATATTTACTACCAAATGACGGTAGTCATCTTCAACACTCACAAGTAATAGTGATGAATTTAAAAATTTGCCGGTTCGTATAACCCAGTCCACCATTTTTGACTGTAATAGCTTAGTTCGTATCAATCTGACAAGCCAGCACAGATGATATCTCTATACGGATTGCATCAAATGGACACAAAACAGCTGTCTTCTCGACGTCTTGGTGGATGATCACGTTTTGACTTTAGCAGGACGTGCATACAAAATTATTGTAGATCTCAAGCAAACGCAAACATTGGTTGACATTTCTAGAACAAGCTTCTTCCTTTAACAAAGGTTGATAATCAGTCCTGTTTTAAGTAGACTAAAGATGCTGGCACACAGAAGGAAGAAGGGACGAGGTGGAAAGTAATCATCATGCTTGTTGCAAACAATGGTGTACTTAAGACCTGCACACCATAATTTGACTACTCTTTAAATTATGGCCTAGCTTAATTTTTGCGTGTTGCTACGCAGCTGCCAATAGCTACATCCGAATGAAAATGAAAGCCAATATTTCATTCAAACGTTACACCCAACTCAATTTAAGGGAATCTAACTGCACACTGTACGGTATAACGCTGATTGTCTCGTCTATTAAGTTATCAATCCGCTTTGGTTGTTCATTTGTAAGTCATTTGCTTGTAGTTTTAGGGACATATCTGCGTTGTCATTAAATGTGGCAACCACTTCGATTTGACACTGGCAACTTGAACATTTTCAAGTGGTTCGTCATGCTCAGGCCAAATGTCGAAAAACATTTATCCCAGTGCAGCAGATAGGCTAAAATTGTGGAATGTTTTTATTATGCGCCAGTTAGCATAATTAGTTGTGATATAATGTAGGCGTGAGAACCGCCACGTGGTTCTTCCTCGTATTCAGCTACGGCAATCTGCAACTATATAAATGCCGACCGTGATGCTGTCGCACCAAATTTTTGCAATTTCGTCAGGCGTTTTCTTCGTGGACCGAGTTCAGGTAAATTTGTTTTCTTTAATCACATGCAATGCAATGTAGAAAGCATGCGTGAGCTAATCTGTCTCCTGGCGATGTTGGTGCAAGTGTTTGCGGAAGTGCCGTCGGAGAGTGAGCGCCAAGTAATTCTGGATTGTCACACGAAGCTGCGTGAAGAAGTTACTCCAACTGCAACCAACATGCAGCTTTTGGTAAGTTACAACCCAACACTCAGGTTGGTTTGATGTTAAGATTCTTCTCTTCCATGCTTCCAACGTCATCGATCACATTAGTAACGAAAGCCGATGATTGAAACATCCTTAAACTAGTTGTGTTATTTCACCTTAATATTGTGTTTCATATAAATTGTGATTTTCGCTTGGTTAGCAAACGAATGAGTGATCAATTTAATTGGTGTTATATCATACGTGACCTTAATGTAAGTAGCATCGAGTAAAGCCATGACGGTGCATTTAAAGCAAAGCGTTGATTGCATTTGTGTTGTGATATTTCACTGCTTCACTTTAGAGCTATTCGACTAAATTGGAGGAATTAGCCGTGGAAGCACTCGAGCGATACAACGGCAACAGCATTCAACACGACCCAAAGTACACAAATTCTGGGGCTATTTATTTTACAAAGGACAAGACCCTTCAATATAGCGACTTGTGCAATGTCCGCCCTGCAGCCTACTATTCCTATACAGATCGATGTGAAAGTGATTGCTACAATTACAATCAGGTAGGTCAGATCGCTCATTCTTGCTCTGATTGACTTGGTTCCCATTTCACCAATTATTTGTGCTATCAATCTTCAAGTTCAAGCTGATAATTGTTTAGCGGTTTCGGTAACGCAGTCTCATCAATCATCAGTCTCTGCTTATCTTAGGTGTTCAACATGATTTATGCACTTCAAAGCCGTGGAAGTCCCACAATGGACTGGCAGTTACACGGTGCACAGCCAATCCATTGCCAGTTCTGATCTAAGATTCATTAAAGTCTCTTATGAGTTGCAACAAATTTGACGGGTCAAGTCCGTGGCACTGCAAAACAGATACAGATACTTGTGCACGGTACAGATTCACTGCTACTTATTCCCAGTAATTTGGTGTCGCGTTGTATTTAGATGGTGCATGCTGCGTCGACGCTAGTAGGATGCGTAAAAGGCGTGGCCAATAACTCCGAAGAACCCGACGTGCCTCTCAATATCATTGTGTGCATCTACGAACCAGAGTACGTTTGATTTTCCACCTTCCATGAGGTGGAGTCACAACCTTCACGTGGTGGACGTCTTCTTTTAGCACACTTCGACTTACCGCGCCACCTTACGAAAGTGGACCGACTTGTAGCAAGTGCCCTGAAGGACACGAATGCTACCGAAATCAGTGTCGAATGATTCTGCCTCCGTCAACAAATGAGTCATCAACTGAGACTTCAGCAGCAACCCCAACATCTAAAATGCTCGCTTTAATTTCACTTCTGCATGTCACAATTTTCCTTCTGTACCAGGTCAATTAAACTGCCAACTGTCTTTTGCTGTGGTGCTGTCACATTGTTAACAACGCTAATGCAGTAATCATCCATTTTTCATCTAACGACAAACCATTTTCGCTTGTATTGCTGTTCTTCTTGATTATTTTGGCATTTTTCAAAAAAACACATTAGCATTCTATGATATTTTTAGTCGCAGTCTAATCAGATGTGCCCGTCCGCATTTAAACCAAATAATTGAGATTCCACAGGTTTTAGTGAGCCAAACGGACTTGCATCACACCAAGTGCAGCATTCTTGTTAGCGATTTGACTTAACCCTGCTTCAAAGTCCCGTAGGAGATTAAGAAGACAATATTATTGTCAAGTGGGGGCATTAAAATTTCGGGTGGATTTTGACGCGAAATTGCTGAAATAAGGGAGGAAGAACCACGCCAATTTGAAGCGTAAACATTAGATTAGGAACACGAAAATTTAAAATTAAAATATAGGAAATTTGCCTAAATTGGATGTTCTGCGGTAACTGTATTCTTGGTTAGAACAACAAATTTACTATACGACTGACACTTAGACAAGCAGCTAATAAACCTTTGGTTATTCAAATTAATTCATTTGTGCAATTAAGTATCTGTGGGAGAAAGACCAAATTATTTAGTTGAATCGAACGAAATACTTAGGAAGCAAGTACGTGGCATCGCTTCAAACTACTCTAAATGTTTTATCAATTAATTTACCCTGCTACACACGTTAACGACATGAAAGGAAACGTAATTAAATTGGGGTGAATTGGTTTTGATTTAGCACCACATTATTAGAATTAACCTTAAAAATGGCAATTCAAAATTCAAGTTATGCATTCTGCAGTCTTGAAAGGGATTTTAATTTTAATGTAACATATTCACACTAATTACCGCAAGTGATAACGGCACATGTACTCTCCAAGCTTCACTATTTGACAACGCGCGAACACCAACATCTGGTCTATATCATACGACTCCAAAATATTCGAGATAGGAATTCCCGTTTGTCAACTGGGATAGCTCATCACATCTGAGACTTCAAAGTAAATCATAACCAATCAGCATAACCGTATTGTGTCGATTCGATTTCTGTCCGTATTGCCTGACATTCCACGCAGCGTGCCTGCCACTTACAAATTAATATTTCCACGTAAAGCATTTGTTTTTTTTTACATAGAGTTACTGTGGATCACTAGGCACGATTATTTGACAGGAAAGGTGTATTAGAGCAGTAAATCATGTTCAAATCTTGGCATATAGAACAGTTTCAGTGTCTATGTTTTCTTTAGGTTAATTCGTTATAAAGTAATTCAAAATTCGCCAGTTCGTTCAACACATTCCTTACGAATTGAACCATTCCGATTTGAAAGAAGCATTTTAACTGTGATAGCTAATTTCTTATCAACATGACAAGCGAAGATAGATGGTATCTCAATCCGGATAGCATCAAATGGACACACGACAGCCGTCTTCTTGACGTGAATTAGAGTGGCGTCGTGGAGGATAATAGCGTTCTGATTTTAGTAGGACATTTACGCATGACGAATGTAGGTTTTCAGCTCACACAAACATTGGTTGACATTTCCAGAACAGACATTTATCTCTAACAAAAGTTGATAATCAGTCCTGTTTTCTGTTTGTGTACAAAAAAGGGTGCATTAGTGTCAAAAACGATATTCAAATCCTGGTATGAGAACAGTTTATTGTCTGCATTTCCTTTTATTTGATTACTTCAAATATAAACGCCTGAATGACTGTAGTCATCTTCCACTTTCACAATTCGTAGAAATGAATTTCATAATTCTCCGGTTCGTAAAATACATATTTTACTGTTGTGAATCGTGTTTATTTAACTCCTTAATCCGATCGTTTCGCCTCCGATACAAGTCTCCCCTTCTCGAATCATGGCGACAACCGCTTCAAATCCTCAACCCCCCATCATTCACACATATATGTAACTTGGATTAAGCTCACACCTAGATCTCGATGTTAGCGCATCTATGACTCACGCATCCGAGGTATAAATACACACGCGCAAACCCGACACGACGACACCAGTCTGGTTGATCTCCGAAGTAAACGGTTGTGTATCGTCCTCTCCGGTCTTCTTCTTCATCGCGGGCATCAGGCAATCGTAATCAGGCCAGGGTTAATGCAGTGGCCCCGGCGTGGTTCAGTACCACATGCTGGGGCCCACAACATTACAAATTGATCTGTCCTGGATTTACAAGAACCAATTTTGAGTGTAATAGCAAAAATTATAGAGAAAAAAAGGTGGCATCCACCGATGGCTTCAGTCACCACGCAGCAGGTACACGCCATTTATGGAGCTCCTCGTGGCCCGCAGTGCAGTGCAGCTCACCGCTGTCACCAATGTAGGAGATCGACGCGACCCCCTTGCTGCCTTTTAATCACGTAACGGTGAACGTGCAAGCACACACACACCTTATTGGCTACAAAGGAAACACACTTGGCAAGGCCTCGCTGCATTATTAGTGACGACCACGAGAACCACGACGGTTTCCGCCACCTGGCCTCCATCTAGCTGGATCACGGACGCGCGCCGCCACGTCCGGCCACTCGCAACTCACAACAACATCAAGATGAACAACAGCAGCGTCTCATGGGTTTGGTTCTCCGTGGTCACTTTCTTTGACATGGCAGTTTGCCAATGGTCGTATCGCTTCATCTCGGAGCGCATTTCCTCGCAGCTACAGCTGCCACCATGAGAACAGTCAACGTAAGAACCACCAACATCATTGCCACAGATAGCATCAAAGCCACTTCTATCATGACCAATGCTACTTGACGTGTCATTAAAGTTATTCATGATACCACTGCGATGGCTCGTGTGTGCAAGGAAAAAGCAGGTAACCGTTTCTCCAATTAACGGCTTTGGACATGACAATTAATTGTGGCCTTCAACCACAACCAATAATATTCGTGTGATTGCGTTTGTTAGTAGAAGGTAAAGTCAGGCTAAACCATACAGGGGCCACTTGGGAACCAAAATTTCTACACAATAAAATCGATCCTCGCTAAATCCAGTGCGTTTTAACACACTGCAATAAGGTGTACAAATAGATCAGTTTATACACACTTTTCATCTATATTTGAAACCCGCTCACTCTGGCCTTGAGTCTTAGTCACTTTTAATTGGTGGGTAGAGGATGAGCAGGCGACGTATAATTGATAGGACGCTGTGCAAAATTTAAAGATTTAACGATTGTGACGTTTAGGATTGTTAACGATTTATTGTGTTGTCGAATGTTGTCTTGTTTGCAACCAGCACTGATTTCTTACTGGTGAAATAGCAAAAATCGTGACTTATGCTCAATCAACACAACTGCGTCTGCGGTCAGCGCGGTGCGGAATTGCAAGTGGTTTAATAATAATGCGTCTTTCGGTTAACTTCGCATAAAATGTAACTCTAGTATCCGGTGAAAATGCATGTTTCTGTGTACTTTCAAACAGGCGAATCATACCAAGTTCTTTTAATATCCAAAATACGCTCCCTACTAGCCACAACATTAGTACTGTTTGCTTCGAGTGAATCCATGCAGGTTTGACATGTCTTGCATACACATAAATGCATTTTTGATACGCTATAAATGACAGCCGCCACATTTAACCAAGTGCAGCTGCTGTAATTTTCATTTTAAATGCATTATATCTCCCTGTTGCTATTTCTTCCTTTAAAATAACCGAAATTTCATTTGACCTAATGCCAAATTTGTCAGGAATTTGCTGAATACATTTAATGCACACATCGATTTTGAGTTGAAAATGTTTACAATTCCATTTGGTGTAGCTTTACATCGCATACATTCAATTCGCACATAAAACACCACCACTGTTCACAAAAAAAATTTTTTTTCTTTGAAAGCAAATTAGAACTTGAAATGATTGAAATATAATTTTAAAAAGCATCGTTTAAAGAAATTGGTCTACGAAGAGGTGAATAATAAATCTGCAACAAATCAATAGCAAATGCTATCTTTTCACTTAACTGATGTCAGCACAAACAAGCCCACTTCACGCCATCCCACATTTTTTTCTCGAATTTATATACAGCGGTCATGCAGCTGTACGTGTGCCGACATAACCGCATTAACAATGTTGTGTCAATCTGCAGTTACTTTGTTTTGACTCAACTGGGTGTTAGTTTACGCCATCTGCGCTCTGCCAATCACTTTGATAGTGATTTTGTACACACAGGTGGATACAAAAGACTGCCATTAGTGGCAGAAGGACGGCAAAACAGCGCATATACGAGCTTGTAATAGTAAAAATGGCAGCAAATATTTGTGCGTCAACACACAACAGCCAAATTTTGCAGAAATCTTTACCCCAGTTCTACCCGATTTGCAATCTGAGGGTTTAAAATATGTACACGGATTTATGCGCAAACTACGTGTTCTCTCCAATTTGCATTTAATCATGATCATTATCATTCTTGGGGACAATCACCTGGACTTTCGTGTTAGACAATGATTGTCGATTCTAGTGAAATCACGTCTGAAAATTTACTTATTTTACAATGCCGCTGACTCTCATTACCTATCTTCAAGTGCGCATTGTCTGGTTCCTGCATTTCACTTAGTTGAAGGCGCATATCCGTTGATAGCGCCATGGCTAATGGTTGGTCAAAACCGTATGGTAGTGGTAATGTGTTTAACATGTAGGAAAGTGGCTGGAGCCGAAATTTTAAATGAACCGCTGTCGGTCATTTGATTATTGTTGTTTTACGTGAAATCACCGCCAGATCATAAGGGGGTTCATAACATGGCACACCAAATAAAAGCCCAATTTCCAAGCACATGCTACCAAAACCGACCAAACCATTGGTTTTGGCTAGTAGAATCGGGCTACTATGTGACTTTTGAAATTATAATTTAGTAATTCAGTCATTAGCACTTTGTTAATCTACAAGCATTCGACTGGTACGTTTGATGTAGCTGGTTCATCTTACGTTCTGCCCGTAACCAAAACCACACACTACCTCAGGTAACCGGTAACCTAGATCTCTTATCGGACGCTAGCCACTCTACCTTCCCACGCTAATGCAAGACAAGGCAGGGCCTAGAGCAGAGAGCTTTTAATGACCCAGCCAAAGTGTGAATGATCTGTCTGAATGCACCCACTTTTATAACTCAAGAATGACATTGACCTGATGGGTGAGGCGGATTAACGCAGATGGGGCTGTCAGTGGGAAGCCGTGGGTGACTCATCCACTGGAGTGGCGTGGTTAGGTGAATTGTGTAAACAATGACGTCTTGGGAAATGCTGTGTGACATTTGAAATCGAAACGGCCAAAGTTATTGCAGTCATTAGCACTTTATTGATTTCTCATCATTCAACTGGTACCCTTGATATAGCTGGTGTTGCAAACATTTGACCAGTGGTTGTAAATGAAACAAAGTATCCGCTAACCCCGGCGACATGCTGTTTAAGAATCCGTTGACAATTTATTTGGCGTAGCTCTTGTACGGTGTTCTTTGGTGGCAAGCATTCCAACTACTGCTGATTTCAACTCACTTGCTTGGACAATGGCCTGGTGGAATTAGAAACGAATTTAAAATTCACCAAAATTCTTTATGATCATTCGAAGGATAGGTAGGACATGACTAGGGCCTTAATTTGACTTCTAATTTCGAATTCCACAACTATCTGCCAATGAATTACAACGGTCGAAGTTTTCAAAGGACAGGAAAAAAAATTTTCGATCACCGTTTGAACTCAGCCCGCTTGCAGCAAGATTTCCAGAGCTCAGAAGTACAAAGTAAACATCTTTGCTTCAAACCAAACCCGTCAAATTGTGCGCATGCATAAACGTCTGACGATGACTGTAGATTGTTGCGCGAAACCGAAACGATTGGTAGTTGGTTGTGAGCTCCCCTCTTTCTTGTGCAATTCCTCCAGTGACAAGCATTTGCCCCATCTAAGCTACACCTACAGTGATTACCTAATGTTATAAGTGAAAGTACACAGGCAGATGTTAGGCCCCATTTCTTTGTTACTTTAAAAAAAAACTTACTGTTTCCTTGGTTCCATTTAAACCCAAACACAAGGTCATCATATTGACCTCAAAACCCTCAAATTAGCCACTCATTTCACCCTTTCTCTGTGATTCCAAGCTTTTACCCAGTTGTGGACAATGAAGCTGCGCTTAGAAGGAATACTTTTTAAAAAAAGTCACAACAATTCACAAACGCAAGTACAATACGAAATGTAGGATGAAGGTGCGATTTGGGGGCAAATGTTTTGGATTATTAAGCAAGCAGCATACAATGATGGAGAGGAATTACAGGGCAATTGCAAAAGTGCAAGAAACCCCATTGTGAGGCTAAAACATGCACTCTATCTGAAAATCTTAATTCTTTCTTCTAAAAGGACTACCTACTTCTGATTACATTAAGTAGTAAATAACATCATTAGCACATTTGCCACAGAAAGCTTTCACAATAACAACTTACCACAAGTTTCGGCCACTACAAGTAAAAAAAATTGCCAAGATGAGTGTTAGGAAAAGGGATTTTATTGTTTAACCAAACTGACTTTCTGTTTTCATTAGCAAACGGAAGGAAATGTTTGTTTTTGATCATGACGGTGTCGGCAAAACGCAACAACAAATGTACTGTAGAAGAAACTGGTACATTTGCCTGTAACCAGGAAGAACCAACTCAGATAACGGTACCAGATCCCTAGTGGGAAGTTAGAACCGACCTTCGCACCCTAATGCAAGACAGGATCAGAGCTCGTGCGGGGAATCCCTTAATCGTCTCAGCCAAAAAGCGAGTCATATATCAGAAAGTGAACACTCGTATAAGTCAAGAGTGACCTTGATCTGATGGGTGAAAACGCATTAACACAGATGCTAGGGAATTCGTGTAAATAATGACGAAATCAGTGATGAGTCATCTTAGGGATTTCGGCATCCCCAGCAGAAACCAATCAACACTGGATAGTCACCTTCAATGTCGTTTTAGTAAAATTTACTTAACAAACTTTCCTTCCCTTTGGAAAACTTGAAAAGTATTTTGAATGATGCAAACGTACAGTGGAAGCAATATGCTCGTAGAGTTGTACCAAGTTCATTACTAGTTTCTAACTCCATCGAAAAGGGGCGTGCAGTCGTCGCGTAGCAATTACATCGGCTCTAGGCACAGAAGAATGTTTGCACAATCTTAGAAGTATTCTTAAAATCAACAAATAGTTTAAAAGCAAACTATTTGATCTTTAGGTGAAATAATTTAATAATAAACAGTGTATTCAGAGATAAGTTAACCGAGCTGCAAGAGGCATCGTAATGGTTTGCTGAGTCAGCTGTGGGTGTAATAGTTTCTTAAGATTGTCCATTTTCAACATAATGACAATCACTGACACTTCCACAAGGTCGCCAACATTCACTACTCCACCTCACATAGAGTACTCACGAAACATGCTGTAGTTGGATTATATAACTAGCAGTTCCCAACGGACATCTTTCAAACCAATTAATAAATTTGATTAGCACAAAATTGGCCGTTTCAGTAAACGTTTACAACGACCAAGTGCAGAGCATAGCAAAAGATGTGTAGCACAATGTACGAGCCTGCTATGTTACCAAACCATTGCACCATTGCCTTAGAAAACGCAACTCATGATTCGTGGAATAACAAACCTCATGCGTGCGGAAAATTGCAGCATTGATCATCTTGCTGTATTTTAAGCAAAAATCTTCGCATTCGTCCATGCTGTACGCTTGGAGGACCGTCACGAAACCGTTTTTTATCTTCAAACTACGCTGTGAACACGTACAGTCGAGACCTGAATGTAAGCAAAGTTATGGTTGAATTTAGACGTCAGCATCGGAACAAAATGGACTTACAATTTTCTAACTTAAACAGCGTCGTGAAGCGGTCCACAATTACTTTGCTATTGTTCCTTTTTATTGACACAGTGCCACAGTAACACATCATCTGAAACCAAAGCAGTGCAGGTATCTAATTTCGTAAATGATCCCACTGTTAAGACGAAAACCAGTCATATTGTATTCAATTTACCAATATACTGTCTGTACATCTATCTACCCACCTCGTTGAAGCAAACTTGACTCCAAAAAAAAACTATAAATGCCTCAGCAACCTCACATGGAGACGTAAATTTGGATTTTCGTAAGTGTCAAATCCATCAAATATGCCATCAGTTTACGTGGTATCAAATAGTGCAATCCTTACATTATTTGAGTTATACTGGCCACCATCATAAGGGGGACCACGATTGGTGCAGTCGTTGAAACACTGCTCAAAACTGGGCACTTGATTTCCCGTACGACGGTCCATGAAGTTCTGGATATTGACATTGAAGTATTTGAGCCATGTCCCAAACGCTGGCTGAAAACACAGCAGCAGGAAGGTGGCAGCCCTGGTCAAGTCCATTTCGGCTTCAACCGTGAATGTGGCCGTTTAAATAGTCAACTGGTGTGCGACTGGGGAAATCGTTTCACGCTTATGCCATTTTAACGGAACGCACGTAGCATTACACGTCTGTATCACCATGGTTCTTTGTAGTGCCGCTTGTCAGTCAAGTACGCTTGAGTGGAGGCCGCTTTTACGGCTTAAGTTGATTCTTTTGTGCCGTTTTATGCGTTCGTCTACGGTAGGTGGTTTTCAGACAAAGGCCATGCAACTACCAGGCATTTAAGTGAGTTTAATTAATTTATTAACTCTTATTTTAATGGCGAATAAAATATCTGATAAATCATGTTTTGAATGATACATGTGTGGCTGGTTGTTTAAAAGGAAGTGTTGTGGGCCCTAGCATGTGGTCTTGAACCACGCCGGAGCCACGGAATTAACCCTGGCCCGATTAAGTTTCTCTGATACCAGCGATGAATAAGAAGATTGGAGAGGACGTGGACACAAGCGTTTACCTCAGAGGTCAACCACGTTGGTGTCGTTGTGCCGTGTGTGGGGTTTGCGTGCGTGTATTTATAGATCGGATGTGTGAGTTATAATCGCGCTAACATCGAGACCTAAGTGTGAGGTTCATCCAAGATCAATATTCGTGCTAATGAGGGGGGAGTTGAGGATTCGCGTGGCTGGCGACATGCTTCGACAAAGGGGAACCCTGTGTAGGAGGTGGAGCGACCGGATTAATGGGTTGAATAAACACGATTCACATCAGAAGTAAACTGTATGTTGCTGCAGGAATATTTCATCATTTAAAACACGCCTCAGAGACAACGAGTAGAGGCTTTTTTTGAAAAGAATGGCTGGCCTTCTGGCAGTATAAGAAAAGATTCTAAATATGTGAAGTGTATGGCTTGTAGTAGCTTGCTCTTAGCACTACCTTACAACCCTCTAGTTAACGGCCCGTAACTACTCGAGGAGAGGGGAAAAGGAGGCGACAGAGAACACACCGTTTATTAGAGTCGAACCAGCCAAGTGGCTTTGTGGGCGTATGAGTACGCTTGCGTAACAGACGAACGCTGAAAAAGGCCAATAACAAAAGGGGCGAGTCATTGGTCCGATTGGGCCCTCATGCACGCACACTCACGCGGGGTGGCTGTCAATCCACTACAGGCTTCAAATTGTTGACCGATGGCTTTGAAATATAAAATGTTAAATTAGTGAGTGTGTCAGTGGCGAAAGCAGGCCACTCGACTGAGTGCCTAAATTAGTCGTCACCGTTACAGTTTACAACTGGCTTATTCCAAAATGTGCATCTGGCAAGCTGGGGGTCCTGTAGGATAACTTTGTATATCTGCAGGCCCGTACAAAGTTGGGTTGAATTGTTCTTGTGACTTGCTAACACTCGCGTTACTGGCGGTAGTTGGAACGTTGAATGATTCAGTTTTGTCGAAGATGATCGTTTCATGTTGGTTTTCGGAGGGCTTCGATACAAACAAGTCAAAAATTTCAGCAGCGACATCTGCCTTTAGCGAGGCAGTAACCTATGAATTCATTGATGACTAGCAGATTACATTCTAATTACAATGATGGGCCTTAATTTGTCACAATCTTTTTTGTGTGTTGGAAATTTAAATAAGAAAATAGACAAAGACGCTTTTTTGAACATGATTTTGCAGCCATTGAGTCGCCAAATGATAACGGAATGAAGATTTGCCATACATTTATTATTACTAGGCCAGCCAAGTGTGTCAGAATGTAAGGATGTGCTCGCAAGTTTATTAGGCCTCTAATATCAATATTTAATAAAAATAAGTATAATCAAGCAGCGAACAGTAAAAAAACAAAAAATCCATTCAACTATGCCTGAATTAATTAACTGGCTACCTCATAAAATATCTAAAGTGAATCAGAAGTGCAATATTCACCAGTCACGACACAATTACGGAACATAACTCAAAAAATCTGCTTAGATAATCTAGGAATTGTAAGAGAATGTTTGGGAAGTTATTTTAAATAAATATCATATAAAATAACTTCCCAAATTATGATTCATAAAGTAAATAATAAATTCTTGCTGACAGCACAATAGAGCGAAATATTTTTTTGTAAACGAATACATGGATTCTGTGCATTTTATATGTCGTGAATAATTACTACGATTTCATTGAACCAGTAACTAAAAATATAGACACGCAAAAGTGGGATAAACTAACAAATTTTGAAGGAGAATATCATCCCACAAAAATTCTGTAACGCATAACATTACGTGCAAAAAGTAATTCCCTTTGGATTTTGGCCTAAGTAAATAAAAAAACACAAGGTTTTTTAATTATATATTTTTTTTGGTAACATTAATTAAATGCAAGTTATATTAAATTATATAATGTTTGCAATTATCAAAACAAGTAGACATCAAGTGCATTTATGCAGTTTAAAATATACTTAAATATTAATAGCTAGCTACATGTGTAACAAATCATGTAGCATGGTTTTATTGATTATTTAGATAAGCATTCCTCTTTTGTTTTAACTATCTAAACGTGTAGGACAACAATGAATCAAGTTTTTAAGATTGAGTTAGCAGAGCGACTCATTGGGGGTTTTGTGGGATATACGTCAATGTAAATTTAAGGTAGAAGATATTTGAAATACCTACATGGGCATTCTCTAATTTATTGTGCTTTCATAATTTGTACGTATCCTACTATTTTGAATTTGGACCGCATATTTACTAGGCTCACTTATTTCCTAAGCAGACAAATTTCATTTTTTTTCAAAAAGGACTGACCTAATGCAAAAAATTCGCACACTCAGATATGTAATCCTGCTGTTCAGGTTTTTACCGATACGAGTTGTTGCATTTTCATGTCATTTGCACTTCTTTGTTTCGAATTTAAGGTGTCATTGTCACATGTTTAAAATTAGTGTCATACAGACCTTTTTGTATGATAAACAATTGACAACAGAAAGCATGCTGCACTTTGTAAAGTAGTAGAGTCATAAATCACCAGTCTGAAGTGTCCATTAAGGCTAAAAATCACTTTCAATTGTTTTTTTGTGATTTATTTTAAAAGTCATCACAATTTGTATCCATGTAGACATATTTCTAATAATTGCTAATGCTTATAAAACGAAAATATTGATCTTGTGAAATTGAAAAGGTCTGGTTTGCATCGCTGCACTCGTGATTTGCATGAATTTGTTTCATTTGGCTTAGTTTTAAAGGATACTTCTTGGATGCGTCTTTCAGGCTTTGACGTGTACATGTTGGCATTGTTGTACTTCAGAAAAGTATTTTTGGAGACTATTTATTGCTTTTGACCATTTTTAAGCATCTTCGTCAGCAATAAATTTAACGTTATCCACGAGTGTATTTTACGGTTCTGTAACCTAAAAACATAAAGGAGCCTCAATAATTAAGAAGTGCATCCATTTTGCAAAAATCCACTCATCTTTACGTTTTCGTATTTCAACAATAAAAAATCACGAAACGTTCATGAAAGGAAAATATTCTGCTTTGCCTATTTCTGCCCTTATTAATGTAGTTTACGATGTTAGGCTGCTTTTAATGCTAATTTCCCATATTTTATTGCACGATTCTATTGACTTTGCTATTTAATTTCAACGGACAATTGTTCACACATATTTTTACCACAATTTTTAGGTCACTTGTAGCAATTTTCCTGATATTTTTTTAAAATTATGTCGCCGTAATCATAAACGCCCATCTGATTTTAGATACTTGTTCTTTTTACGTCGTTACTTTTAACTTTAATGTAAAAATGTGTCCTAGATTTAGCGTTTTAACATTTATGGGCCATGCACTTTCTAGAAGCTGACTGTGTTATGGATTATTTTCTGCCACAAAATTTTACCACTGCCTTTGAAAATATGTTCGATTACAAAGAAACCACCCCAGCATTTGTGCGATCAGAAATTTTTAAAATATTTAACTGGAGTATCCATTATTGCTCTGAAAGTTGGCTATCACTCACTTGTAAATGTATTCGGCTTGGTTGAAGGTCGGGGTAGACACCAGGCAAAGGCTTCCTTAAAATCAGAGTGTGCGCCAATGATGCCACAGGGAAAGCTGGAATTTAATCCAAATAGAAGCTACGTACCTTCCACTGAATTTGTCTATTTGGTTTTCAGTGGATAAAGGCAACTTAGCATAACTGCGTCGCGCAGTTGTGGTAGCTTTTGGTTGCTTTGCGCTAATCAAATTTGCATTCCAAACTCCTACCAACAGCTGGTAAACAGTCCTTACTTGACAGAATAGGTATTTTGCGATCACTTCAAGTGCTCTCATTTGGTACCTGAATCACCTGAATATCCACCGTTTGGTAGACATCACTTTTGCCTTTTTGCGTTTCAGCCTCCAGAATAATAAACAAAATGGGTACGTCCATTTTTGCCAATTCGGTTCAGGCATGTACATAAAATGCAACCTAAGACGTGCATTTATTTGTGTGTGTGTGTGTGGGTGTACCCGTATATTTTGGTTTAAAAAAAACTAGTTTTTTTTTAACCGTGTACCCTTGTTCTTATTAGCCCGTATGTACGGTAATGCTCGGTTAAAATTTTTCACAGACAGGGGCAATTTCACATAACTCAAGCACAACCTAACGTACGTTCATGCCATTATTGCCTCAAGTCATGGTTTAAGCACTCACTAACGTCTTTGCTTTTAATCAACAATTATCGAAATTGGATAGTTTTTATAAAAAATACTATGTGATCGTTTGGATTTTGGTAAATTGCCTTATGATAGTATTGCTTCATCAAATTGCCCTCAGTAAAGTTAAGTGCTTTGACTTATTGATTTGAATTTGTGAATATATAAACATTTTTTGATAATTCTCACTTCTTTTTTGCATTTTATTGTGTTCCAAATACTACCTATTTAGTAATAAAAACCTCTTGCTACTTTTAGTTTAACTTTAACTACACATCTCAAATATTAAAATGACTCCAACTTTCAAGCATCGAAGCTGTTTTACCTTTACCTAAAGGTTCTCTTTTGAACTCAAATAAAATTCACCAATTTTCCGTCTAGTGGTTTGTAGTGAGGCTACTATGGGTCGTTGGACGTTTGTGTGGAACATTTCGACACGAAAAATTGTTCGAATGAGTGTATGAATGAATGTAAGTATGGATGTATTCCTACCAACATTCAAGGTAATTCCCCAACAAATGAATTTAAATATAGAGATGGCAATTTCAAGTAATGTTTCAGCAGTTTGTGTTGACAATATCATCGAAATTGGTCACTGCGACCACTATCCCTACCCTGATTCAACGAACGCAAGTTGACTAAAAGAGATAGTCTGACTAACGGGTCACAAGTAATTCATATAAACTCTTTGCATGGTCGTCTAAGCATTCTTACGGAAATGATGGAGGCCTAGTCGTCACGTATACTGACGCCAAATATCCCCTCCTTACCCGATAGGGACTCTTTCGAGACGTTAGCTATCGTGCACGGTTGGCATGGATTTTGAAATCCTTTTTTGCGAATCTCGATTAATCGATGCATTGGTTGAGCTGGGTGCATTGAGTGTGCGGAGGGTGTATTGGATTTGGTAGCGAGTTGAAACTTTGGCATGCCTGCCACGAGCCCATTGTGATGTCATTGTGTGCATCTCTCTGCCTGACTCACATAACTATCGCTTTGCTAATTGATACAAGCTCCTGGCAATTGTGATAGATTGTAGACTACTTTACACAACTTTGCCAATTCAGCTGCCATCTCAATCGATAATTTTCTATGCTTCAACTAAAACCTGTTTCGATTTATCCAAAATAAACCTCATATTTAATAATAAAAATGGTGATTATTTAAGGAATTCCTTTACTTCAGGGTCTATGTTTTAATTGTTGTTAGCCACAAATTAAAATCCTACAATGGTCGTGTAATTCTTCAGAAAATGCTTGCATGAATTTTTAAAATGAGCGCGATTTTGCGTTTCAAATAAATAAGTTAGCTGGATGTGAGTCTTTGGGCCTCGAACGGCCAAACTTCTCATTTCGCAAGATTTTCTAACATTCATTTGCCAGTCAACGCGATGAAATATCCCGTATTTGACATCAATTGTCTCTTGATTCCTTTCCTAATCGACAAACTTAAATGTGAATGCAATTTTGATTTGAAAATTTTTAATATACTTTAACCTCGTTTTAAATGTTTATCTGTTTTGTAGACAAAGTAGAAGTTAGTAATTCAGATTTTATGAATCAGTGGGAGACGGCCTACATTGGTAAGTGTTCTTTCTCATTTCCACAAAAAACCGCACCAAATTTGGCTTATCCCTCATTTTTGATTGGTTATTTGAAGTTTGTACAAAAAACCGCACAAATCATCGACACTTTAGTTAAGATATTGACAACGGAGGCTGTAGTTACCAAAAGCATCTCAACCAATCATTTTGTCTGATTTTTTAATAGAATTTTAAATGCGTATTATGCATTTTATTTTCAGCCTGTGGAAGTATCCTCGCGATTGTCATCATAATTGTGATTGCCTCCCTCCTCACATGCTTTGTCATGTGAGTTCAATCTTCATTTTAGTATAAAAAATGACTTCACCCATTGTTGTTGTTAATTAATAGTCAGTAATACCCCTCAATCAATGTAAGTTAAGCTTTTGATCCGAGCTACTGTTGCCCACGCCTCGGTGTTTTGTGAAATATTTTTGAAAACCAAACTCCCTTTATGTTAGCAAATGAAAGTAAGTGCTTTTCTAATCTGCAAGTTAGTGAGGTAAGGTGCGAGGATAACACATTGATCAATTCAAATTTACGGTGTTGCAGTTTCATTCATCTCTTGAAGGTCAGATCAAGCTCTGATCGACTTTTTGTAGCTGTCAATTTGCGTTTCCTGAATCTAAACCTGTAGTTGTGCACTGGTAAACCATATTAGATTGCAAACAGTCATTGTTATCAAGAACTTACACGCTGGAAGAGATGTGTAGCAAACCAAAAAATTGTGATAAGATGGTGGATGACGATGTTAGGCTTAGGTGAAACTGACTTCCTTGCGATTCGCTGGTTCCCTAAAATAATGATTTTATGCACGCAACACTCAATTCAGAAATGAGCGTTACTTTGTTTACTCACGATGCTATACATCACGCATCTTATTTGCAATTTAAACAAGGATATTGGTGGTCATTTGATGAGGCCTGAGGATGTAACTTGTGCAAATTCGTCTGATTTGCTTGTTTTTTCGTAAGATAACAATGTTTCCCAGGCAAGAATCACATGCATATTCAGTGTGCATTAACACCTTGGTAGATAGGTGTGTTGTACCGACAAAATACCGCTTTTTGACTATCGATTTGAATTACTTTTTCATACAAGTGATATTTGTGCAACCATCAAAAACGCGTGCCATTTCTCAGGGAATCTGAATGGTAAATGTTCCATAATTTCTTTCAAATTAAACTCTTAAATGCAACAAAGATTTGTGTTTTAAGTTAACTACATGGGTTTTCTTAAGTTAAAGCATTTAAACAAAAATTCGATTTTTAATTTGAAAAATAGTCAAATGTAATCAATATATGGAAGAAGGCCTTAAAAAATCGATACACGCTAAAGGTAGCATGATCATTTTGAATTCCTCACACTTTTGGGACTCTTTTCAGGCGGAAAAAAAGCAAAAAAACAACAGCAGTTCCAGAAGGTAATAGAAGACCGGTCTATGGCGGCTGGCATCAGGCAGATGCGTACCCTACGAGCTCCGGTTACGTCGCCCAACCGCAATACGTCCAACCCTCAGGCGACCACAAATTGGCCCCATCTGCAGAAATTCTGCACTACAAATACCAGAAGGAGCATGCGAATAACCAAGTGTAAGCTGGTTGGATGCATAAACAGCGTTCTGTGACACTTTTTGACAGTTTTATTTACTACCTGACGCCCTATCTAAATGCTCTTTGTTGTTCATCAATTGGTCTGGCAAAGATCAAGCTTATTCGCTGAAAATGATGGCGCGTATTTTTTTTCCACAGAACCCCCAGTGCACCACCAATGCCACAGCTTCCAAATGGTGAAGACTTCGTCTACGAAGTACCCGGTCTTGCGTCTGTAAGTTTTAAATACACTTTTTGTAGCTTTGGTCGTTGTCACGTTTGACGCCTGAAATCAAAAGCAAATTCAACCAAAATTCCCGCGCACACCTAACAGCCAATAGGAGTGTGCGATCAAAATTGATTGGCGTGCACAAAATTACTGTGACCAGGGACGTGATTAGTTGTAATTAATTGCATTTTCGTGTTTTTGTAGCAACAAACCGAAAAGGAGGTCTTGAACCCGCTGTACGACCACTAAGTTTTTACTCTCGAAGAATTCCAGCCCCTACGAAAAATCTTCCGTCGCGTCCCTCTCTACGGTCTGACTTTTGCGTTATGGTGCCTTTAGCTTTCACATTTATACACAGTCATTGCGTCGTTTGTTGCATTCAAAGTACGTGTACACTGAATTCGCATAGCCTGATGTCCTTTATTAAAACTTATCCGAATCAAATTCGCCTCAAACAGACGTCGGTTTTCCAGACTCACGGCTGTACTGGAATTGAAATATTTGGGAGGTATTGGATCAATTGCCTTAGCCAACAAAATTTGAATGATTCTGGTCTCAACGTCTGTGACCATTCTAATTCTTGACAAGGACTGTAGATCTGCTGTGGCGATGTCCAAACGAGTAAAAAATAGAAAGTTATTTTAGTTCGCATGTGCTAACGTCTACGTAATTGATCGCAGTTATACCTATGTCGATATAACTTGTTTTTGATCATTGTTGGTGCATAAGTGTTGTTTATAACCGGGTTTTCCTTCAGATAATTGTGCTCAGAATGCAAAAAATGTAAAATTTGCAACAGGGGTAGAATTCATAGACCTAACATGACAAAATGAAAAGACAAAGAAGCGATAAAATCTCAACCTTATATTGGACTGCTAGGTCAATGACGGGACTGACTAGCACGTGAAGGTGTGAAAGGAGTTGAAAATGCGTGTTCATTCAAATTAGCTTGCCGGAACACCGATCATGCCTACTCGGAGAGTAGTAGTTGGTCGCGGGAATGCCATGTTTGTAGATTTTCTAGGCGTGTGAGGTTTGTTTTGGTAAATCAACATTATTTTAAGCGGTAGATCTGAAAGGTTAGTCTTAATTATAGAGAATCAAGGAACCTTGGTTGTGATGGTAAAACATGCTCTTCTAGACCAGAATTGAAGGACTACTAAATTGTGACTATTGATCATTGCCAAGTAAGTCGAGACTGAGAGAGGAACTAGCGGTGACTAAGTCAAGATCCAATCGAAATTAGGGTGCGGGTTTTGGACTAGATATGACTGAGATTACAATGGTTCAAATAATTGCAAAACATATCGGGACATATCAGACATAATTGAATGTGATTTGCTGAACAAGTCCACCAACTAAGACTATCTATTTCAGTGATTGTAGATGATACATTTTTAAATAAAATTTGATTTCTAAATCTCACGACGATGATAATTATTGCTAATTTTGAATGCGGACATAGCAAGCAGCTTCCTTAAACTAGTTCGATATTTTAGGGTTAACCGCTATGATTGCGTTAGACATTAAGTTTACACAAGTTAAGAAAAACCTGCCGTTTTGTTAAGCATCGCACTGTCCATAGGGGAAAAAGCGTGCGGAATTCGGCGCAACAATGCTACTCAAGTAAGCAAGATAGCCAAGGACTCAAGACAAATCTCTGGATTAGAAACCAGAAATGTTTGTTTAGAGGGTACGTCTTTCAAACTGGTTAAAACATAAGCAACCTTTTGCAGTAAATCTGGGTTAATTACCTCCATAAAATTTTTTCGAAGAATACTCGTACTTACTGTCCCTCTTATTATAGTACTATCGCACAAACCTTTTCACAGACGTCCACAGTAACTCAATTTACTCATTTGGCCATTCAGTTAGTTGCACCTTTACCTGTTCACCCAGATTTTTTTTAATCAGACACGACCTTTATTGCTTAATGGGGCAACACAGCGAAATTCGTTATGCCATCCGATTAAGAGATGTATCTTCGATTTATCTGATTTCATGATTATGCAGTGCCAGGAATACAAAATACCTTAAAGAATATAATGTAAAAAATTTTAATCGCATTTAGTCCAAATTGCTAAAGATTTAATTAATTCGTTACAGAAGCAAAATAGTGGTGTCTTCTTTGAATACATAGATGTCTCTAAAAAGATGACCAAATTCGGTTACTGATTGAAGAGATCCAAAATAAGAAAAAAAAGAAAAAAATTGTTTCGCTGTGGATATTGAATATCATGCAAACATAATTTTTATATTGATTACTGCCGATTTTGATTTAAATAATTTAGTTTCTACCATCTCTGGTAGACTTAACTTCATATAATTTGTATCCTCAAAGTCACTGATTCTATCAATAGGATGTAACTTGATGCTTTTTAGCTATTTACGTGCAGCAAAAACAGTAGATTTCGTGGGCAAAACCTCCCGCCTGTGAATGTGGAAATATTCTCTTTTACGACCAGCAGGTGTGTTTCAGGGAAACTGACAGGACTTGAGCAAATTAAGTGTCCATCGACCAAACGGTAGCATCTCATTTGTCAGTACCTCAAAGTCAAAGTAAACTAAATATCAAATTACTGAATAAATTTTCTTGAATGAAATTGATTAGAACCATGTACTTGATAAGGCTTAGCACTTTAACTTTAATGATATGCACTTCGTCTGCAGTTTATTTCTGATTGTAGCCGAACTTCACATCAAACTTGGTCTGTTAGTTTGAGTTACCTGAATTTTTAAGATTTAATTGTGCTTTGCGTAGGGACTTGATGTGGAAAAGATACATGTACCAAGAATTTCTTTTTTAAAGTGTCACAAAGTAGAGAAGTGTGCAAGTGGTAATCTATCCAAGCTCTTAACCCTGGTTTCACGATTCACTATCTAGGTATTTCTCGTCAATCTGTGTCTGGTTAGTTTGTGATCTTATCGACAGGGATTCATTTTCACCAAGAATGAGGAATAGCAAAACTCATGGCGTTATTTAATGCCAGTACAACGGGCATTATGACTGCGCACTATTCATATGACTCGATTTTCAAATTTGGATTAAAATATATATAAAATAAACTGAGTTCGATTGATGAGCTTAGCTATCGCATCCCACAATTCTATACGACCCTAATTAAATTTATATTTTTAGTTTTTGATAAATAACTTTAAAGAACATTAAGAAATGAAATAAGCTGCAACCATAAACTAGCCGTGGGTTCATGGTATAATTTAATAAATTTTCTTGATCTGCCTAGTGTCTATTGGTTGTTAAATTATGAAATTAATTGGCCTATTGAAATTAAGTGAGAACATTTCGGCTCATTTTCAAATAATGTCAAAGTCAGATAGCGAGGTTTTTCCTTATCATTTTGTTAATTCCATTTAGTCTGGGGAGGAAAACGTTGAAATTCAGTTCGAGCCTAGTGCGTCACACCCTATTGTAGATTTAAAAACTTGCGAAGAAGATGAAACTTGTCTGTTTAGGGCGTAAGTGTAGTTTTTTAAGCTAAAACTTAGTCGTGCGAAGCTTTTTCGATTTGACGCGAAATCAGAAGAACCTGAATGGAAAGAGCGAGGCACAGGGGAATTGAAAATCCTTCAGAACCCAGAAACACTTCACTCTCGCGTCATGATGCGGCGAGATAAAACTCTGAAGGTCAGTTTAGTTGTAGTTATTCTATGGCTCTCATTTGTGTGCATCGTCGATTTTCTTCTAATATTACAGGTGTGTGCCAATCATCGCATCCTTTCCAGCATGAGATTGACACCCAGCTTCGGGACCGATAAAGGTTTTGTGTGGAAAGCGCCAAACGACTACGCCGACAATGAAGTCAAGACCGAAATTTTTGGCGTCCGATTTGCCACCGCTGATCGTAAGCCATAAAATTCCTCTTGTTTTTGTACAAAATGACCTGTTTCTGTGAGCAATTTTTTGTCTTTCAGTTGCGACTGACTTCAAGTCAGTTTTTGACAACTGTGCTCAAAATTCCGGTGACGCCGCGGCCAGGTCAGGTAAAGTGACCCCACATTGGTATTAATATCTTTCGTGACGCTGTTATAACGTTCTACCTGCTTTTGAATTCTTAATTAAGCTTTGTAAGTTTGTAAATTAGTTAGTTTTTTGTGTTCTGTTGTCCCCAAAATGATTTTTTTGGTCGAAACCGACTCGGCAATTTCCCTGACACAGACTTATGCAGTTAATTTTTTTCCCCGTGCTTCTAGATGCCAAATCGGAATCCAAACGGGACGCCGGCAGTGCCAAACCCGCTGGCAGCATTTCTGAAACTGCACCCGAGTCGAAGGAGGCAAATCAGCTGACCGAGTCCTTGTCCCAACTGGACATACAATCAGAAATAGGAAAACCGGCAACTAGCATTACCGCTTAGATCCAGTCCCCCCCTTCCTGTTGTGCTCCGAGAACAGATTGAGTTCCACACTATTTGCTTTTCTAGTAATATATCATGTACAACTATTATTTATTTGGTAAAAGGTAGTCGTTCGCAAGTGCGCGTAACGTCACACTCCTTGCTGTGTAACCGTTAATCGCGTGCAACCAACACTCAAGGTAAACTGTAATGTTAAGTATATTTAAAACCCAACTCAAAAATCACATATCAAATGAAAAGGGAGTAAAGTAGAAAAAGGAGTCGCTGATAAATGCAAGAATGCGCGACAGACAGTTACGAGAAATTCTCTCGACGGCTACTGCGACAGGGGGAGGCGCACTTGTTCGGGAAACACGCTACACAGCCGACGAAGGCAGCTCCGCAAAACGCCAGTGACGATGTCATCAGAATGAGTAGAAACACACCCATCTGATGATAGCACTTTAAACTGCTTGGTATCACAGCAGAACCAGCTATCGCAGTGCTGAGTGCGGCCCCGGTGACGGCGCAGCCAACGGTTTCCAGGGCAGTTCGACAGCGCTGAGACCATTCTAGGGTTGCCTGGGTCGATCGAACGATGGCGAAGGCCAGGTGTATGCAGGGGTCGACGGCCAAGCCAGCGGACAAACTGAGGATAAGGACTTCAACTATTCCTAGGGTCCACTCATCAAATGCAACCAGAAACAAGCAACAGAGAAGCAGCGAAGCCATCACTGACACCAGTGATGTAAATGCGAGGGGCAGATTAAGAGTAGACAAATAGACCAGGGAGGCGGCTAGGGTCACGGACAGTGCGATAGAAAGGGGCAGGAATTTGAGGAGGTCCTGGTACGTGTCGAAGGCCGCTAGCTCCTGGCTTACAACAAATCCGCGCGACAGACCACGAGGTGCAGTGGAGAGAATAGACGAGAACCACGACTGCAGTTCCTGGGTGTACGTCAGCATCTCAGAGTAGGTCGCGTTGCTGAGTGAGACATTGGCGACTGCAGATATGAGCAGGCCTACCACTTTACTCGAGTGTGGTGAGAACCGCAGGCCCGTGGGAAAACGCGACTTAAGAGCATAGGCAGCCAGGCAGGCTGCAGTGTCGTTTGAGCAGCAGGGTGATGTGTGCACGGATGAGCAATCGATCGACGCCATGTAATCACCGATAGAGAATACGTCCCTTCCGAACGGACACCGGGAGCTGCTGGACACGGGGAGCAGACTGGAAGCTTCCAGGTAGCTCCGACGCACGGGGATCTGCGGTGCGACAAATGAACGCGGCATCTTCGTGAGTTCCGTGCAGAATGTCCGCAACCAAGACTGTGCTTCCGGAGAGAGTATATCGAAGTCGCTGTCCCACGCAATGTGCTGTAAAGTGTCCTCCTGCGGCACCCACGTCCAGTGACTTCTCGGGTCTCGTTCAGTGACCCCCCAGACCATGTGAACCGTGACTAGACCTTGGTAGCGCCGCAACGTGTTCTCCGCCCACGAGAACTCATTTCCCCTCCTCTTATACACTTCTGTTGGGTGCGTTTCCTTGTAAAACGCCGGCTGCAGAGAACCCGCAGGGAATGTAAGTCGGCCAGCAAAGAAAAGAAAGTAGATGGATACACCGATCACCGCGAGTGTCAAAAATGGGAAGATAAATCGTACTCTAACTATGAGTGCCGCCAAAGAAACGCGTTTCTGCGGTGCGCGCAGACAGGTTCTGCGAGTTGGAGGGATGAAGAGGAGGAGGGCGACTGGCACGGTGACAAACACATAGAGCATGTGACAGGTGACGGTTAAGCTGGCGAACGCTGAGAAGCGCTTAACGGCCACTATGTCCGAGTTAAGACTGATCAAGAGACCGCCAAGAGTTGAGAGACTGGTTAGGCACACTGAGGGCACGGCGTGATTCAGGGTTGTAGCCAGCCGGACGCTCTTGTCCGTTAGAGATTTGACATCATCAGGAACTGGTTGGACGGACTTCCAAACCTAAAAAAAAAACATAAAAATTAAAATTTGCGCTTGCGTGACACGCTGCCAAATGGACGGTTTAAGGTTGTGCTGAAGTTGACCTAGCGTTCTACGAGTCAAGTGCAGAAACCAACACATCTGAGAGTCATCACTGGTGAATAGACCTAGGAGAAAGCTCATGGCATTCGTAAATCGTTGTTTCAGCTAAAGCATGCCTACCTTGAAGAAGACGAGTATGTCATCGGCTCCAAGTCCCAAGAGTAGAACTATCGACATCATGTTGATCAGAGGGAAGGAGGGGATCTTAAAGACCCGAGTGTAGAGGGCGTAAGCCACGACTAGGGACCAGGCGATGGCCAGAAAGGTGACAGCAACGATGCTGACACAGCCATCGGTCATAATGAGCAAGAGAACAGCCAGACAGCCGGCACCGAGCGCCAGCCACACTGAGTCTGACAGGAGGTAGTACCGTGAGAGGTCATTGTACACGCCTAAATCGATCGCCTGCAGTGTGGATAAGAAACAGAGGTTGATTGGGGGAGTGAATTGGCACCGTGTTTTTGAACTACAGTGTAACAAATGGTCACCTCAATAGTAAGCGGGACAGTCAGATTTTCGGTAAGTTTGGAGAGAGTTTGCGGATTGTCGAGAGAGGCGTCCCGCCACAACGCCAAGCCCACTTGTGGCCACACGGGCAGCACAAACAGCGTAGAATTCCACGCGGAGGTGCCCGTGTCGAGGGGTCCAGCGATTGCCAAGAGCAGGAGGAGGTGCGGATGGGCGAAGCACTCGCGCGGAACGCCCGGGCACAGCCAGTGTGAAGGCGAAGCGGCATCCCAACACGAGCGCTTCAATTCGCCAGAGAGGAAGAAGGCCCTGCACACCTGGACGAGGCTGTGCACGCGCGCAACGTCCGCCGAGGTGACCTGAAGCGGGCACAAATCAGGTGAGATTTTTGCATGAGCAAAACAAGGGCGGCAAGTGAATCTGAGCGGCGAACCGTTTCACAGGACGTCTTCCGGACAATGGAAGCGACGAAATTGGGCAGCGACCACACCGGGCAGCAGTGTGAATGCGGGTCAAACAGACTCGCTTTGGAGCACAATCGCGCGTAGCCTGGAAGTTGTTCAATGCGACGCTGCAGGTGGCACAGACTCTGCACCGCACCTGGGACAGTCGGGAATGTCTGGTTGGTGTCGATGTCGTGCAAGGTGATCACCATTTTGCCCATCGATGCAAACCGAGTCCACAGTTGATCGCTCTGTTGGTCTATCAAAGATCAAATTGCGAAAAAAATTAATCCAAAATTCGGCCGCAAAGCACTTGGAGAGTGTCGCAACTACGAGCGCTGACACATTGCCACTTGTGTACTAGCCGTCACATATTTCAGCATTGTAGATAGACAAATGTGTGTTCAAAACATCAGAGGAGAAGGAAAATTAAGAAAGTGTACGAGACGTTGACGACCAGGACGGAAGTAAACACGTTAAACCCCAAAATAATGAAAGACGATACGAAACATCCAACAGAGAGGAACCAAATGCTTAAAATGCTGGGTTTTCGCAGGTAAAAACAACGGATAAACCAGGAATAACATGATGGATGCTACTGGAGGCATTCCACTTCAGGAAAACGATATGTAGGAGTAGAAATTCGGTATCGTTGGAAGTCGGCTGCCGTGGCAACGGGAAATGTTTGACAAAATGACAATCACGAGGATAGTCAGACTGTAAGAAGTGGGCAAGTAGCTAGTTGCCTATCAGGAACTTGTGACAAATTCGGCTATGGGTGAGTGACTTCAACCAATGTCGCCACGTACAACCACATTTTCAGACGACTTTGTTCCCTTAGGCTGAACCAAATAATAAGCATAGAAGGACATGTGTTGGAATTAGTACAAATTCGCGTAATTTGGCATCCAAAACATTACCAAAATACGATCTACGCATTTACGATCAAAAAACCAACCAATCAGCTACCTGCGTGATTAGGCCGAGACAAACACTTAGAGAATAAGGCTCTACATCTAGTTTGGGCAAAGTAGCCATGACATACCTAGATAAATGCAAGCCAGCGACCACTAATTCTTGTCTCGAGCAATTCATGAAAGAAGACTGGAATTCTCAGATACTACGAACAATGCGTATGTAAGAGCTTGACGGTGCTCCATAAATGTAATTGGTGGAATTGTCGATGAAAGCGCCTGAAATCGATGTAGATGAGCCATGAAAAGAAGACCAATCTACGGTGTAGAATGTGCTCGCCTAATAAAGCGACGAGGTACTTTAACTAGATGAAATCGAAAAATGTAGAGAAGTGAAGTGGAAAAAACATAGAACAGGGATCATTGCATCTCCCATATTGTCATGTCACAGAATAACGAAACTATTCGAAAAGTAGAATGATGAGAGAAGAACAGATTTCTGGCAACTCGGTTAAATTATTTGAGTTCAATATTCCGAGGCAACTTAGAAATGCAAGTATTGATTGTTCATAGGTCAATAGATGCACTTGCATACCCTAAAAATGCACACACCTACCTGGTAACTCGAAACAGAAGCGAATCTCCTCCACAGCAGGAATCGACCTTGGGGTTCGGGCAATATTTTGATGCATGGACGGAACTGAGATGGTATTGTACTGCAGTGCTTTAAGCTGGTAAAGCCTGGCGGCCATAGGCGTTCCTATAGTGATAAACTCCTGTAAAGATATAAAAGATGTCAATGTGAAGGAATTCAAGTATAATGTTTTGAGATTACAGGTTACGTACTTTTGCTGGATCGTCAAACTCTGGCAGCTCTGAAAAGCACAGTGAAACGGTGAGGGATGATAATAGGAAGGCACCAGCAACAAACGCACAGATACGAAGATGCGAGGACAACCACGATGAATACCTATAACGTTTACAGAATGACAGAATGGAGTGAATATCGGAAAAGGAAGGTGTGTAGATGGGCACTTACATAAGAGTGAAACTTTTGGCACAACACGAGGTGGCGTTGACTTGGTGAAGAGGTTCCTGGTCCTCCGTATCCATCTCTTCCATTACGGTGGCACTTCCTTAAAATTAATGTCAGAACTCTAATAAACGGTAAAATTGACAAAAACAACACCCATTCTCCCCCTAACTTACAAAGAAATTCCGACCCACATGAATACGTGGATATGAATTGTTTAATTACAGTGTCTGAACCGCTGGGCATGCTTAAGAAAACAGGTGGCATGAAAGGTCTTAGCTCTATATATGCAGATACTCAGTTCCAGCCAAAATTCAAATAAAACTCAGCTATCGATAAAACTAACCATGGAACACCAAAAGTTAAGAAACGCGGCTACTTTTCAAGACCTGATGACGGTAGATTTTCTTAAAATTGAAAAAATCACTAATGCATTAGAGGAAGACCTAAAATGTGCTTTTGGAAAAAAAGTAATGACATGGCACGTTTTGACAGAAAAGAAGGCTGCTTCAGTAATGGATAGGTAGAGTGAGAACACGGACATAATTCCCGTCATGAAAATAAAAAAGGCAACATTAGATTTTGAAGAGGAATCAAGTGATAGCAATTCTGATTAAATAGTGGTTAACGGCCAAATATTTCGAGAGAAACCAATTTGGCACGCTTTTGAGGACACTAGTATGGCGTTCTGGGACTTCATTCAAAGTGAGGTGGACATATTGTGGAATATTTAGCAACTAAAGACTAAATATAAGGTAGTTCAAAAAAACATTAATGTAAAAATTTGGAACACATGGAAAAAAGCAAGACTAAAAACTTTTTGACTATTATCATAATCATAACAAGTGGTAAAACAGATAGACAAGTTAAGCATAACCAATGAAAATGTCGAAAATATGATTCCTTATCTTTACCTAATCGAATGGTTGTAAAATTTCATGTCAAAACTTTAAAGATAGTCATGTGTGGAAAGAACCTGCAAAGCAAAAAATTTACCAAAACCTGTACCGAATGAGCATCTACCTTATCCAGTTTGGCGCTGTGGAGACGCAAAGGAGCTTAAACATACTGGAGCACGCTGGCCTCAGCAAATCTTCTGTCACTCTGCGTTCTAATGGCATGTGTGGAAGATAGGCAGCCAATCCGAGGCAGACACTTCTATGAAGTAACTTTAAATGAGCGGCATGGTTAGCGTAGCGGACTCGGATAGAAGGCGCCCGACGTGTGTTTCTGGCTTGTGATTAGTCAGTAAAACCTGTTCTGTTGTACCAGTCTCCTTCATACTGGGGCTCGGGTATTCTACATTGGTGGCAGCGAATGTGTTCGAATACCGCGAATCGAACCCCAGCCCTTTCCCCACAATGGACAACAGAGGCAAAGACCCTTAAATGCCAGCTGAAGTTGTCATGGCGGTCATCTGATGTCCCATACACTGGATCCACAGACGTTGCCCGGAATTAGGACTACTGCATCTGAAGAGGCATTGGCAACTCAACGACGACAACGTGAACAGAAGAAATCAGATGGAATGCAAGTGGAGAAGGAACCAGCGACGGATGTAGCGGCCTTCGTGCAAGTCAACAAAAGCAAGGTCCCTCTTCAACTATTCGCTTGGGCCACTATCCTGCCAGATGTGGGGTATCAGGAAGTGTAGAACTGGATATTTCATCAGTCATGAACAGTGCGGCAAACTAAGTTAGAAGCTGAGGACTGCCTCATCCCTCGGCTCATTATTGATAGCAATGTGTGACTTCATTTCTTTATCATGTGAAATTAATCGTTGGTCACGTCAAAACCAATTTTTTTTATTCGTTTACATTTTACACTTTCCTTTTTTCAATGAACAAACGTTCCCGTTAATTTTTTGCAAGCACTTAAAACAATCATGCACGAGTAAAAATTTAAAGTGTTACTATGTAAAATATTGCAATAATGGGAAATCATTCTTTTAAATATATACTTCATCATGCCGTTTTGCCACCGCCACCTACGTACAGAAGTTACCAGATGTTATTTTCAGTGATCACACAGCTAATTTGGGTACAATCGAATTTGTACCCACTTGCGTATGCATCTAAACTTTTGGTTCTTTATATTCCATCTGAGCAACTTTAAGAAAAATAAAAAAATACCTTAAATGTGTAGTGCACACGAACGCAATTGCTTAATGCCATTAAATAAATGTAGCAAACAAAGACATATTTATCATCCATAAAATCTACCTGCCTAAATTGGGTCGATAAATTGCCACGGGATTGATAGAGACCTAGAACCTACACTGGAGCTTAACCGAAAAAGACTAATAACGTACCTATCACTATTGTTTCTGTCTATCAGCATTGCATACTTTATCAACAAATTAAAATAACATTAACGAATTTTACGCTTTCAACTATTACAAAAAAATTTACGATGACAAGATAAACCATAATAATAAAATAAACCAAAATAACTGCCAATAATGACATTAAAGAGGCAGCATTATCTTACCATAACTAGTCCTTAGGTCTTATAAATTTTTTAAATTTTGGCATTTAAACCTGTTTTAATTTGGGTACAAGAACCTCTCGTTAAATGTAGTTTCATGGTTTTAGCGTAAATCACTTTATCTGCTTGAATTTAATATGGGTGCTTGTCTTAAAATTCCAATAAATTTAATGTGGTTTGTATGATTGTTAAATGATCTTGGTAATTATTTGTCTTTAGTCGTCTGTATGCATTCAATAACGCTAAAAAGGATATTCATTGATGACTGATTTTTACATTTTTCTTGAATGGTATACCGCAATGATTAAAAACAATTACTAAAAAGCTATCATTTAATTTTTTTGTGCCTTTTTGCCTTTTGATGTATTTTCAAGCAATTTGTTAAAAGGGATATATTTTTTTAATTAACTTGTGATTTTGTTTAAGTATGTACACTCTAAGGTTATTCTCTGCGGTATCTAGTATTACTTCTGCAATCGTCCGTTCAAAATGAGCAAGCCGAAAGTTGGTATCAATGGCTTCGGTCGAATTGGCCGACTTGTCCTGAGGGCAGCTATGTGTAAAGGAACTGTTGATGTGTGCGCCATTAATGATCCGTTCATCGACCTTACTTATATGGTGTACATGTTTAAATATGATTCTACACACGGACCTTTTGTCGGTGAGGTGAAAGAAAAAGATGGAAAGCTCGTGATTAATGGCCACGCAATTTCTGTATATAAAGAATTAAATGCTGAGGCAATTCCATGGGACAAGGACGGTGTTTACTATGTTGTGGAATCAACTGGTGTAAATACCGACATGGCCAAAGCCGGGGCACACTTAAAGAACAACAGAGCCAAGAAAGTCGTAATTTCTGCTCCTTCAAAGGATGCTCCTACGTTTGTGTGTGGAGTGAATCTAGATAAGTATGATCCCTGCATGACAATCGTGTCGAACGCTTCGTGTACAACAAATTGTCTGGCCCCTCTAGCCAAAGTCATTCACGACAACTTTGGAATTGTTGAGGGCTTGATGACAACAGTACACGCCTACACGGCAACACAAAAGCTTGTGGATGGGCCAAATCCGAAGGGTTGGCGCGATGGTCGTGCTGGTGCACTGAACATTATACCTGCACAAACTGGAGCTGCCAAAGCCGTAACAAAAGTCATTCCTGAGCTTCAGGGCAAGCTTACTGGTATGGCCTTCCGTGTTCCTACTCCAGATGTCTCCGTCGTTGACCTGACTTGTAAACTTGCTAAACCAGCTACTTATGAACAGATTAAAGAGGCCGTCAAAGCTGCCAGTCAGACTCCCGCTCTGAAGGGCATTTTGACTTATACCGACGAAGAAGTTGTCAGCATGGATTTCCGCACCTGTACGGCATCGTCAACCTTTGACGCTATGGCAGGAATCGCATTGAATGATACATTTGTCAAGCTCATCTCCTGGTACGACAATGAATATGGCTATAGCTGCCGTGTCATTGATCTTATCACTTACATGTACTCGAAGGACAACTAACTCATATTCCTCGAGTCGCTCAGACTTTGAGTTAATTCACTACATTGTTCCGCCTAAATAAATTCAAAAAGTTATTACTTTGTGACTTGGTAAATGGGCTGCATTGGGCAGAGACTCGTTTTTTTTATAAATAAACCGTGTAGGTAGTTAGGAGAGTAACATTTTTCGGAGGTATAGGTAACTGAATCTAAATTATCAGGCAATCGTGGTGACTTAAAGGAAGTCGTCAACGGGAACTTAAGGCACGATCTTTGTTTAGATGCGCAGACGCACCTACGATGGGACTCTAAATTATCCCCGGTGGTGGACCTAGTTGTTTATGTGCAAGGGAGTTGCCACAATTCATGATTAAGTAAAAATGGCAACTTGTTAACCCTAAACCTCTCAGAGAGTACGAATGTGAAGACCCTCATCCACTGGAATTTAGTGTTCAGAACCATATAGCTTGTCGATTAACCCATGGAAAACTCTTCAAATTACGCCACTTTGCAGATGCCTCGTGCATCGTCAAATGATTAGCTACAGGGACAATCCACACTGCTGAAATTTCGAAAATGCAGAGCACCAAACCCATCTCTAATTGAGTGCCACCAAACATCAGGAAAAAAAGAAAGCACATAAACAGTTTCATGCTGTATACTTGAAAAGAAGAATCGGGTTTTAGCAGTCAAGTAACCAAGTCAAATGTATGGCGCCAGTAGTGGGGCAATCGCAAACCCCCGTGCGGCTCATTGTCCTTGCAGATGCAAAGTAGAAAAGTGCCAAACTAGTCAACAACTCAACTTGCTGGAAACCAGTTGAACAGGTGGTTTTGATGGAAGAAAACACGCTCGTGAATGAGGTGAATGCAAGGTGTATACACGTGGGTTAAAAGAGCCAGGAGCAATCTATGGTTTGGTAAAGACAAGACTAGTATATATGGTACAGAAGTAACAGGGCTAACACACATGTGAGTCGGGGAAGGTGTAAATGCAAAAATGGATTTGAGGCGACACCAATCACGTGCAGGAGGTGCTGTCGGGGGAGTGAAGCACAGGCACGCGGGAACCATGACACAGCCCCACGGGTTGCTCATCGTGTCGCCTTCGTCTGTGCGCTCGACCGACTGACTGGGCGGCCGCCAGCAACACCTCCAGGGGTGTTTGCGGGGCTTCAAGGAGGCGATCGATAATGTAGAGGCGCTGCTTGAAGTCGCGGTAACGATTGTACTCCCCGCGAAGTTCATCTCGATCTCTCTTCGAAGGAGGTCGGTCTGAAATTTAAAAGAAAAACCAACAATCGTGAAAACCCTCGGGGGGTTGCCATTAGTGTGTCAGAGAAAAAGAAAACCCTACTAGTTGCTTCCTGAATCCCCTTCTCAAAGTCGTGCAGTACGCGCTGAAGTTTGTGCTTGGCTGATAGCACCTCGGCGCGGCCAGTGGATAGCTCGCTGGGCGTCAGTTCCTGTGCGGTTTGCGTAAATCTGACAACAAAAAGAAAACGCAAATTGCCTCATCCCTCGGTAACCAGAGTAATTCCCTCGGCTAGCGCGCCTTCTACTTACTCGGCAAGACTGATGTCCCAGTCCAGAAAGACCGACGACGTGGCATGGCCGGTGGTCGAGGCAGTTTGTTCGGTGTCAGTGTGTGTGGAGGGCACGCTGGCGTCGCTGGTTTTTTGCGGCTCCAATTCGCCGATCGATATCGGATCGCAGGTGCCGGCATCACCGGCCGCCACCTCCACGAGCACAGGTTGATAAGACACTTCAACACTGGAAGTTGCCACCGCCGTGGGCAATTCGGCTGAGGTCGCCTTACTTCGCGAGACGGTTGCCGTGGCAGCACGAGGGCGCGCGTCGCGCACAGCTGAGTTCGACGCTAAGCGAACCAGCCGACGCACGGCCCGGTACCTGTCGTAGAGGGGTTTCATCACCTTCTTGGTGATCACATCGCAGGGTCGGCCCTTCTCCTTCTCAAAGTACAGCAGGCACTTCTGAAGATCCAATTTCTCCTGAGCCAACTTGATAACAATCGAAAATCGAATCAAACTCAACATACTACTGAAGCGACACAAGTTCGCAAAAGTAGTATTCACGCCAGACGGGCAGGTGAGGCGTGAAAACCGACTAACCTCTGCCGGAGACATCTGCTCAATTTCCGTGGGTCTGGAGCACTCCTCGCGTCGCGACTCGAGAACAGCTTGGAGTATTTTGAGGAAGGCCGACGCATCCATGTCGGTTGAGTCGAAGGGAAGGCTGATGTCCATTGGCGGCTTCTCGAGCAAGCGGACCTTGGCTGGTGCCACCAGCGTGTCCTCCTTGCACGGCAGTGGTATGTACACGTCCAAAGACCGCCGATTCTGGAGCTTTAAGACAAAAAAAAACAAATTAAGCAAGTAGACAAACGATTGGATATTTCCAGATTAGCCAATCGCGTCTTAGGATGGCGGGAGTCGACCAACCAGATTTACCTTGCTGAGGATGTTGCGCTTTCGTGGCCACGTGAACACGTGACTGGGTTTGGGCATGTCCGAGCACACCGGGATGGCGATAAGCACCTTCGGCGGAGCCGCCTGGGTGGTCCTGTCCAACACGTCGAAGCGAGTTCCAACGACGACAGTCGCACAGGCCTCCACAGGAGACGGCACGTGCGCCCTGTCGCTGCATGGGGGAACAACGTCGATCGGTTCGTCGGCGTAATTCAATACCTCGTGCAACAGGTCGACAGGATGGTAGCAAAAGTAGTTGTGTTCGGAATTATCACGAATCTAATAATAAAAACCAAGAAAGTTTACTTAACTAGTGGCCTTAGAATATCAGACCCCTGTACAATTACTACTGATTGAAGACAGTACAATTACTACTGATAGCATTTGCGTAGACAGTCTCAGTTGTGCTGTACCTGTTTGTGAGATGAAAGCACGACTGGTGGTGATCGGTACCTTGCACGCGGGAAAAAGTGAGTGGGGGAGGCGAGTGCAGTGGCATTTGACAGGGCGGCAGTCGCCTTGGCTACTTGACTAGCGCAGGCAGAAGGTGTGTGCTGGCTTATCACCGGCAGGGTGAAATCATCATCATTATCGTCTACAGCGTCGTCCACTTCGGTGTCGGAGGTTGAGAGAGCACGATGATGGCGTAGGCAGGCAGCATTCACCACCGACTAAGAAATAAGGTTTCAAATAAAAACCAAAGGTCAGTTTCAGATTTAATTGGTTGATTCGTAGAGCGATTGTTTAAATGTTGTCAATTCCGCATGTACGGCAAATTGTTGGGAACAATTTTGTGTTTAATAACCGCGCAAATTCCTACATTAAGCGTAGTACACGCCATATTTGCTCTTTTTGTTCTACGCGAATAGCGCGCCACTCGGCACCAATTCAAATTTGTTCATTGGGCGAGCAGTTCAAAAATCCAAATCATTGTTGTCGACGTATCAGGCAATTCAGTTTTAGGATGGCACATTTTAAATCACCATGTCATTGAAATAATAAAACCAGTTCGGATTTTTCTATTTTTAGCCTACTCATCCACTTTTTGTTAATAGCATAAAATGCCCAAAACGGATTTGGATGACCAATCAAAAGCCAGAACAGTTCCCCAGGTGGTGGCCATGATGGCTAAGCAGCCAACCAGAGACTGACACGTATAAGAAGAGGTATATAATGAGCGGCGTGGCCAGTGTGGTGGACTCGAGTGGAAGGGGGCCTGACGTGTGGTTCTGGCTTGTGATTGGTCAATTAAGTATAGGTATTTTACAATAATTACAGTTCTCTTCACCCATTCTTATCTCTGATTGGCTATTCAATCACACTGGGACTGGGATTGGCTAAACTCATGCTGTGATCTAACACGTCACCACAGCACAGCGATGAATGGTAATGGCCGATACGGATTTATGAAAAATAGAGCGAGATGAAAACGCATGTTATCTTTACGCCCCACGTTCTGACAAGGAACGCCATTACCACCACCATCACCATCAACGCAACCCATCTGTGTCTGGTAAATGAATAAACGGACAGGCACGAGGATCTAGTGAACTGATATCCCGGTTAATGCTGCTACCATTTACCCTCCGCCCATCCGACAACTGTGCGGTCTGACGTGACGCAGTACTGAAGTGATTCAGTGGAGCTAGACCAATGGACAGTTGGATTGTCATTCCTCCTGATTACCTCAGCCTTGGGGTGAAGTTGAAACTCAATTGGCTCACGTCATCTCAAAACACGTCGAATCAGGCAAGACGTCCGTGTGCGCGTGAGTGTGTGTGTGTGACGAAAGAAGACGGGCCAGAATTAGACTGAAATGCGGGCATGACCTGGAGACAACGTGCCGACGAGATTTCTGACCGCACACGCAGATCACTTTCGACCTGATCACTCTTTCGACACTGCTAGTACCACAAGTAGACCAGAGCAATGACACCTTCCACAGTGCATTGAAAGATCTTCAACAACGGTGGCTGACGACTTTCATCACGTCAGAGATACAGACGAATCGGCCGATAAGGAAAGTTGGATAAACTTTTTTCTTGGTGACGGAAGGAACAGAAGAACCCACAGTACATGCAGCTGGTGGATGTCCGACTACAGTGTCGCGAGGAAAGGAAAGCTGAGTGGAGCACCCACAAACCCACAACAAACCGTCAAAGGCGTCTGTTGAGTCGAGATGAAGGACCGAAGAAAACGACCGCAATCCATCACTGAATTACCGGATCTACGACTGACGTGTAGATGATTCAAGGGCCTTTGGATGGTGTAAAGGCAGTGATGTTGATCCCTATTGCCACCGAACACGTCGTGGAAGCAGGTTTAACAGCACATTCCGACGGCTAGTCAGCTTATCAGTGACTTGATCGGGCTGTCAATCACCAAGAAAATTGGTTCGATTGGAATGCTGATATGCCCAACCAGATTTTGAGGAGATGGTGATAAACAGTGGTGGTGTGTTTTTGAGGACGACAAATGCCACCTCGTGGAAGGCCTACGCGACATTAATAAATCCATTTTCGCAATTTACACGACACGCAAAAAATCTTACTTTGGTTTTTGAATTGCAGCTTTTGGGCATCACACTAGAACACCGACGTGAGCTATGAAACAGGGTTTCAGTCATATAATGGCATTCCATCCTTCACATAATCCGCGTCTTCTGAACCTCAGCGTCCCTATTGGTAGATTTGAAAGGCCCGCAAAAATCGATCAACAATTTGGCGGGCCTGCGATTTGATTGGTAGTTTCGTGCGTCATGTGTTGTCTCACTCGCCCAGCACGATTGCTGGACGCCACAGCTAAAACGTCAATCACTTAGGCAGAAGTGCTGTGAGGGGTTATTCGCTAATTGGATAGAGAGGTCGTGTCTTCAGACCCCTTGGTAATTGGTTGTTGGGGTAGCCAGCATCCCTCAAAGCTGTCCATAGCTTGCACAAATCCCCCGCCCTAATCTCACCACTCCGGTTGATGACCCAATCCACAACACCCTGTTGAACCACCAGTTCAAGGTCAATGTTCCATTTCAACTACCAGACACCTTTAATACACACGCACACACACACAACGCAGCCAGGTTGAGCTGTTTAGTAGTAAGCGGTCGTCTCAGCCATCTCTAGTCCTCATCTCCTAGATTTCTCGGGCATCTAGGTTGCGTAGACGGGCCAAGTGAACTAACAGTCGCCACCACCTTCTGCGGAAGCAGATTTTCCATCACATCAACCAGAGAGATTGGCGCTGAAGGAAACTGGGCAATGACGTCGTGGTGTCCGACCCGACAGAAACACACACACACACAGGGATCAGGTTCTGAATTTGCACAAGCCTGAATGAGGTCACGGATACCACCTGCTTGTCTGTGTCAGCGTGGCAGCCGACGACTATTGACCAGATGAGAGGGGGGAGGGTGGGAGAACACATGCGTGCGCCCCCCCCCCCCACATCTGGAAACCAGGTGTGATCGAGGGGCCATTCGATGATACCGCGAACAAGAGAATGAGCTGCTTTAGCAGATATTAAAACCGGTCCACCATTTGGTCAATTGCAAAGACACAAGTCGAATCCAACTTGTCGGGTGAGGCAGCGCCAAAAAAAACTGATTTGTCACGAGCAACTTCACGCCGTACACTTAAAGGTCAAGCAGGTTTCCCAGAAAGGCCAATTTCGACAGAGAACTTCAGCTATGCAAACAGGCCGACACAGAACATTCCGTTGCGTTGGAAACACGGGATGCAGAAATGACACCACGAAGCCACATAAGTGATTTGAAAACCGCCATTCAGGACAACAGATCCGTGATGCGGCAGATTGGAATTAACTAGGCACGTGGAGCAACTGGGTTTGAAGGGAACTTCACAAGATGGCATCTCCCCCCCCCCCC
>UXSR01000375.1:0-38523 GCA_900604375.1 Mesocestoides corti
TTAATTATTACTTGTAGAAAAGGCTGACATTTGACCTGATCATTATGAAGTAGTATAAATTTCGGTTGCTGAATAATGATAAATAAGATCAATTAATCAATCAGTCATTTAATTCATGTCAGTTTTATTTAGCGAACACAAAATAATATGCTTATCCTATTTATAAATGTTTTATCTTGCTCGTTGACAGTCGAAGTTTGAGGCATGCACTGTACTTTTTACAAGTTAAAGGAATTTTACACAATTTTTCTTTAAACAAGATTTATCATGGCAATGATGGTATGGCGATGGTTCCACGAAGATGCAAGTCACTAATTTACAGTCATGATTTGGTTAATTTTGCTGGGCAAATGAAACTGGACATATCTTCGTTGAATGTGCTTGATGAAAGCATCGGCCAGGGATCGTTTAAGAAGATTGCACTGGCAGAATACACGGTGAGCATATCCACTTTATTCGTCTGCACTGTTTTACATAGAATCTGGCGTGATTAGAATCTTGCGATCAAATGTTTAAACGTTCAAGAAAGCGATTTAAATCAGTTGACAACAAATGTCAGGTGTCGGACAAGCATCTTTCATCGTGGAAACCAGTGATTCATTCGCTATACTGATTTTTGACTTCGAAAATCAAGAAAGATAATCCACAATAAGTGTCCTAAGAATTGAAGAATGGTATTCATCTACCTTTTAAACAGAAAACTCATCCATTCACGGAAACATACTGCCGGAACTGCATCAATTGAGTGTAAAAACACAGTGCTGAGATCTGCATGTGATGACACCTCGGATTTTGTCTAGATAACCCTGTTGCTTATGCATAATCAGCGTGGCACAGTTGATTTCTAAGATCGTCTCTCCGTCATGTTAATTTACATCAACAAATGTGCTTCTTTCGGTGTCATGTTGGTCATCTGCGAAAACTAAGTATATAATGCCGGGATAACACGGTCGATGTTGGTAGCTTCGAAGTACAGATTACTACTTATTTAAATGTGAATCCTCATGAATTCAAACTTTTCAGATAGCCAGCGGTGAAAAGTCAAAAGTGGCGATAAAACGGATACGCCAAGCTTCCACTCATGCACTTGTTGGTGCGATGGAGGTGGTCGTGCTAAAGGAACTAACAAAAAGACCAGACGACAACCTTATTCAGCTGATTGGTTGGTATCTGGATACTAATGCGCTCTACGTTGTGACAGAGTACATGCCCGGAGGCAACCTTGCCACCTACTTGGAAGGACTGCACAAAGCCAGTGATTTTGTTCAATTGCTAGAATTTCGCGAATTCGCCAGGCAAATTGCTGCTGGAATGCGGGTTCTGGAAAAGCAGCAAATTCAACACAGAAATCTGGCCGCACGCAATGTCCTCCTTGACGCGAATAAGCGACTGAAGGTAGATATATGGAAGTGTGTCCTGAAGCAGGTTTTATGATATTGTCTATAACACCAACCGTAGTCACTGGATAGAACTAACTGCCAGGAAGTAAAAGTGGAATTTAAATTGATATTCTAAAAGGACGTTGAAAATGGACATTTCCAGCCAAGAAAATGTGGGAACTAATAAATAAATAACTGTCAAATGCTCATAGAATCAGTAATTAATGATGTTCCCGTGAACCAAAATCGGTTTCTATAGGTATTTTGCGTTTTTTAGATAGGTGGATTTGGACGCAGTCGTCCACAAGGCTCGCACTTCACGTCTGGCGACATTGCAATCAAATGGGCTGCCGTGGAAGTGATTGAGGATGGCAGCAAGTACACCCTCTCCTCCGACGTGTGGTCGTATGGCGTGGTGCTGTGGGAGATCTATGGTCTTGGTTACCTGCCGTACAAGAATGTCGATAATCCTAAACTGTTGGAGCACCTGAAGTCGGGAAACCGTCTTGAGCGACCTTTTGACACTCCGGATTCCATGTACTCAATAATGCAGGAGTGTTGGAGGGAGGAGCCATCAGATCGGCCTACATTCCTCGATATTTGCAATCGTTTGACGTAATGCGCCAGTACAATAGAAAATCCACCTCCACCAACCCAGTGGTCGAATAATCTTTAATTATGATAATTTCTTAATTGGGACAAACTGCCTGTTTATACTTTTAAATATAAAACCAATTTTTTTGCAAAATGGACAGCTTATGCATGAAATGATGGTTTTATCTAATGAAAAATGGTCTTCTCATGACTGGGGCTCAATCTTGACCTATTTGAAGGGGTTGAAAAAACTGCGCCTTCACAAACAACTTGCTTACCCCATTCGGCCATTTACCTGTCTTCTTCCACAAAACACAATAGTTTTCCATGAAAGTTCGTAAAAATAATGACGATTTTTTGGATTTGACTGGCAATTTGTCATGAAAGGCCAACACTTCATCGCTTGAGTTCAATCGCACTACGGCACCATGATTGAAAGTAGGCATTTTAATACCTATGTAGTGAAAAGCATCCGAATCATGTCTAGTTAAATGAAAATACACCATGATTCTTTGAGTTTTAAGCTGGTCTTTAACAACTTTCGAGTTAAAAGATCATTAGGACAAGTGCGTGTTTGTGTACGAGAAACGTAATCCGGAACAAACTCGTGCCATTTTGCTGAGGCCTCATTGAATAAAAAGCATAGATTCGTCTCACTACACTCAATCTTTTCAAAATTACTTGACGTCTTGTGAATCCGCTGAATTTTCTTTTATTTTCGACCCACAAGGTCCCGTTAGGAGTTGATAGCTCTCGTCAAGCAAAATAAAATAATGGGAGCTAACCATCGGCTGGTTTTAATTTGTAGTGTAACACCAATAGGGAAGAAAAGCAAGCTGATAATTAGGCCAAAATAATATTAAATTAACCCTTATAAAACGGGTCACTGAACATCAGTTAAAATGTTCACAGATAATGAATTATGTATGCTATGTGGTTGTGATCCAATGTGTTTTATTCAGAAGCACTGATCAATCAGAATTCAACACATGGTCACGTGTTTTCGAGCCATTTCGGCTAAACTGAGACGAGGATGTCACCCACATAGCAGGGACGTCACTCATGACGCGCCCTCCTCTAAGAATTCGTGTGTGCTTTTTTTAACCGTAAGAAATATCTTACGTGGGTGCATCTTGCAAAACTCCCTCAGCAGACCTCAAGATACCTGCTAACTTCCATCAACGTCATTCATTTGCATCAAAACTTCAGGTAAGATGCAGATTCATTTGACGTTTTTGGCCCGTTTATTAGATTAAGGCAGTATTGGTTTACAAAACAAACAACTTCTGGAATTTACGTAAAACAGAGTTTTCTAACAATTGAATGTAAAACGGTCTAATGTGAAATATTTAGTCATGAAATATATTGCGAGAAAAATCTGCATGACTCGATTTTGGGAAATTGTACTGTCTCATCCACTAATCCCTGACAACCTTCTTTTTCATATTATAGTCATTCCTTCAGTCGATAATCTTCACACTTAGCCAATGAGGTCCTTTTAAATCACTTTATTCACGAGGTCTGTTGGGAGCCGTTCCTGGCAGAGTTGATTGCTCGTCCGTTGATCCTCAGGTACCATTTGACACCACTAACTATCCCCTTGATCGGTGTGCAGTCTTAGCTTTTTGTATAAACGGTATTCTGGCATTTTCGGTGAATGGTTGGGTAAAGACAAGGTACAGCAGTGGTTTACATTCAAACATTTAAATAATAACAACTGCTTACCCACATACAGTAATTAAGCTCATGCTAAAAGGATCTACAAATTAGGCGCCAAGACTATAAAATGCATGTCAGCGAACAATTCCAAATTAAACTAAAAACATAACAGACTACTGTCTGCTTCTGCTCTATCTCAAATTAGTTTTCGTTCTGGTTTCAAATGTTTTTCACGGAAATGTCACCTTGGTTGTGAAGCTGCTGAGGAACTCCACATTAGTCTTTATAAATGTACGTAGGTCACACACAGTGATAACTGTTGGTTTGTGTGGATGGCTAAGCATGACAGATTACGTCACGATTCCTCATATTTGCTTCACTGAAGTATGACTGTTTCTCGCAAGTGGAAATGACTCACGCAGACATCGAATGCCTCTGGCACAAGAAATTCTCCCCGATTTCACATAAGTACTTAAGTAAGCGCGTTTGGTTCGGTCATTTCAACTTTAATTTTACTCAAAACGCAAACAAGAATAGCTGCCCCTAGGCACTCTTCGTCTTCAAGATGGAGCCCTTCGGCGTAACGTAAACTTCCTCAAATATTCAAAGTTTGTGCATCAATTAAAGAACTAACTGAACACACTTCAATCCATCGCCACCAGCAGACGAGCATCTCGTCTATGCCAAATTGGCCTTGTAAACAATTATAATGACTTGTGCAGATGACAAGCAGAATGTGGCATTAAGGTGCGTCTTAGGAAAGAATTTAGAAGCCCTGGTGAAAAGATGAATACTTGACCTTGAAATTAATAGTGGTGATGCTGTCGTCGCTGCCGTCTTCATTAACAGCGGTGTCACACAGCATCTACCACAGGTGTTCGGCAAACTACCGGTCTCCGAACTCCCCTTAAACTACTTATCACAATAGGCCAGCCCGTATGTCCAAGGGAGATGGCCTAATTTCTCCCTATTTAGAGACATACAGCAGTTATTTTATTGACTTGTGCCACTGTGCGTTGTAGGTAGCTGCTGGTTTGTTGGAAGACACCTTGGAGTGTCCAAATCCTAGGAAATTTCACCAAGGGCACTTTGGAATCGTCCGTGTGAAATCCACTGCCCGCAACTACAATCAGTGGCCTCAAATGGACAGAAAGATACCACACATTGCTAGTGGTTGCTTCAAATGCCAACAGGCAGACGAGAATCCCCCAATGGTTTCTTTGGTCTCGCGGTCGCAATTTCCACGTCCAAATTGGCTTTGAAGGACCCGTCAGAAAGATTTCGCGTCTTGTGTTAGTTGACGCTTACTCAACGTGGCTGGATATTGTTCCTTTAAATTCTCCCACGACAACAGGGGCAGAACAGGTGTTGCTTCGAATTTCCAACCAACACTGAAGCTATAGTCTCGGGCATTAGCTCCCGATTCACACTACAGCAGATTGGGGAGTTATGTAGGCAATGTGCTATCACACAAATATCAGCTACACACCTACCAAAAAGAGTCAAACAGTCAGGCTGACCGATTGATTGACACCATGAGGCTGGTCTTGATCAAAATTGAAATCTTAGAGAATTTCTTCTTTGCATTTCGCTCAACAGGACATTCATCCCTTCCAAATCAACCATCACCGTCTGATGCACCCATGGGGCATAAGTCACTGACAAAACCCATCGCCATACTCCCAGTACAATCCGACAACTTACAGCCTCTATGGGTGAAATCTTGTACTCCATTTGGGGCTGACAAGCAAAGACTTCGAGTGCTATTCAAATCCACATGCATGTCACCACTAACCACCAACGTGACGCTTCAGCTGAGCGGTAGGCGAAAGCATAAATCGCAGATTCTATCTTGTGACAGCTAGTGGAGAAGTTGAGTTCATATGAAAAGTGCCTTGCCGCGTAGACGAGGTCATCACAGGCCTCACCATACACTCAAGTGAACGCTAGTCCGTCTAAAGGCAACAATGTGATCGCTTGGCGTCACATGTTGTCACGCGACTCATTGTAAACACACGCGGGCATGCGAATCTACTGGCTTTGTCTTGAACGGCTAGATAATATTACAAGCGAGTTTGTGTATCGGTGCGTACATGCGGGAAACAGGCAATGAAATGAGAATATGGATGGTAAGAAAGCGTAAATCACGTCGTCTTTGGCAATGTACACACCTCAAATTTGTCGTGGAATGGTCTAGAACTCGTCCACAACATGGTTGCACTCCAAGAAGCAGGCGTTGTAGTTGATTCAATCAAGACAATCCCCTCCAGACTGTCTTACTCGGACTAGTATGAACTCCCAACGCCCACAATAACTGTGTCAATGAAGCCGACGTGCTACGATCGTCTTCGTGACACTCTCAAGGAGGAAAGGAGGAGCATGTGGCTCCCCAAATCCGATTACGGAAGGTCTCCCCGCGCACGATAACGTGGGGAGGATTAGTTGTCCACGGACAATGAAAGGTCCATCGTAGTTGTTCTGAGGCACTCAGCGTTTTACATCATACCTAACGGCAGATTTGTCTTTTCGAAATACGTGGATGAAGTGGGTTTGAGCTTGTTGATCGTCGACGTGAATTGTCCAAATCGTCTTATTTCTGAAGTGGAACATCTCAACCGATTGACTTTCAATTGCGGCCTGGAGGTTTACTCATTCTTGCACTCTTGATCGTCTTCAAAGAGTCGTTGGTAGCTCTAGGAGTACCACTTATTTGCCCGACTGAAAGATGGTTTAAATTTTGATGTCAGTTTGAATCAAAACCCCACAATGCCTGATCTAATTTGCAGGCGTTCAAATTTAGTATCCTAGCAGACAAATGCGTCAGACAGCTGCGAGAATTATATGGTGAACTTCGTGTGTATTTAAATAGGATTTGGTAAATTTTAACGATTTAGAAATCTCAGAAAATGAACTCTACTTAATCTACAAGAGACTACATGAAATTATTTTTAAGGATGCAAGCTTCTTACCACGGAATAAATTAAAAAGTGCTCGATTAATTTAGAATTTGATCAGGTTGGTAAATAAGAGTTTCACCACAAAAAACCTTCTTTCTTTACATCCCTTTTAGCTTGTGATTTTGGGCCCGTCAAATGCGACAGACATTGGCACCAAAACATGCACACACAGTTTTTTTCCAAAACTGTATATTTTATCATCTGAAAGACGATTCACAAAATGAGGCGTAGATCAGCAAATATTTTTGGAAAACAGGTGTTACAATAAACCAGCCTATTTTAGACTCCCTACAATCAATCTCATGCTAACTTTAATTTAAAAAAGGCACGATACAGATGAGTAGAAACATTGCAGCTGCCCTGGGCAGGATGCAAGTATTCGAGCTGATCCCATGCCAAGGTAGTGGGATAGGGGATTGAAAAGGAATGAATATATTTCGACACAACTGGTCACGCTTCTGGCAAGCAGCGTTAGTGGTGTAGTGCATGCGAACGCCTTGACATTTTTCTTTTATTCAGTCGACTGAAGATGTTACTGAATGTCGGTCTGTCCGACGGCCTTTCACGCCAGCACTCCTGCATTATTGAGTACATGGAATCCGGAGTGTCAAGAGGTCGCTCAAGACGGTGCCCTGCCTTCAGGTGCTCCAACAGTTGAGAATCATCAACTTCCCTGTACGGCAGACAAGCCACGCTGTAGATCTCCCACAACACCACGCCATACGACCACACGTCGGAGGAGAGGGTGTACTTGCTGCCATCCTCAATCACTTCCATGGCAGCCCACTTGATTGCAATGTCGCCAGACGTGAAGTGCGAGCCCTGTGGACGACTGCGTCCAAATCCAGCAATCTGTAAAATGCATTTAGGGGAACGAGGTTGACGTTCTGCCACCAAAGGTTTTTGGAAATGCATTGCTTTCTTGTCATCGATATAACAAAGGACGCCACCACCCTCCTTCTCCTCCTTCTCAGCTATGTTCGCTTCGACTGTATCAGTCGACGACCAACAATATACAGACAACATGGTTTATCTATCTGGTAAAAGGTTGCGCAAAAGCATGAAAGCCTGACCGCTTAGTTGTGATAACTGAAAATATTTACGTGAAAAGTATCATCTTCCCATTTTTTTAGAAATTAAATTCTATCGTGTTGTCAATTACCTTCGGTCTCTTATTTGCGTCAAGGAGGATGTTGCGAGCAGCCAGATTTCTGTGCTGAATTTTCCGCTCCTCGAGAACCTGCATTCCATTGGCGATTTGTCTGGCGAATTCGCAAAAGTCCATCAGCTGAATGTAGTCACCAACTATGTAGTGTCCTGCTATGTAGTCAGCAAGGTTACCACCAGACGTGTATTCTGTCACAATGCAGAGAGCGTCGGTGTCCAAGTACCAACCAACTAGCTGAATGAGGTTGTCATTAGGCGTTTTTGCAAGTTCAAGCAACACGGCTATCTCCATAGCACCAACGAGAGCATGACTGGAATCCTGATGTATGCGTTTGATCGCCACTTTTGACTTTGCGTAACTGATTGTCTAAAAAGTTGAAACGACGGCACTTGAGCTTAATTTTTATGGCTTAACATATCGGCAATACGACAAGTTTACTCCAACCAATATGCAATTGTGGAATTATGAATTTTTTGGGTCAGTCACTGCGATTGCTTACGCGAAGCATCTGAACTACCATTGAGTGGTATATTTGATTCTAGGCAAACCAATGAACGCTGGGTTGGGATACCACGTATCTGGTTTGGTCGCATGTGTGTTCATCAATTTAACTTCGACTCTGGACATAGGTAAATAGCCATTCTTTAGAGACAGGAGACATTGTGCCAAACGGAGTCAGGGTAAATGTCTTTGCAGAGCACCCAGAAACCGCGGTATTTCACCTCATGGCTGTCTTCGTGAAAGGATGAAAATCCTACACAAAGAAACTAAGGGGTGATATAGAGTGAAATGTACTGAAGTGGTATAATCTTGAAGGACATATTCGACAACGGTAGCACTTAAATTCCATTTGCTAAGCTGTTGGGTTTGTGATGGCGCTTTCAGTTCGTGTTTAAAATGCAAACTTAAAGCGAGAATGAGATCACCTTGTGTTCAGCTAACGCAACCTCGCCAAACGATCCCTTTGCAATGCTGCCATCATGCACTGCCAACGTAGACTTTTCGATTTGCGCGGCACCAGCAAAGCTAATTAAATCTTGCCGGTATACAAGTGATGGGCATTTTCGAGGATCCGTCGTGATGCTCTCGTCACCATGGAGAACCTATTTAAACATTAGAAAGAGCAGACTTGTAGTTTTACAAAGCATGTCAACCTAAGTGTGAGAATAAATGGTAACATTTCACACGAAGGCTCTGGTAGCGGGCATTGTTTTGATCATTCTAGTGCATGCACTAATCTGATGTAGGGATTCGTGTTGATTCATGTCCAATCCCCCAGTCGTCGTGGCTTCCAACACACGTCCCCCCTTTTTCACGGCGTGCCAGTCAGTCACGAGAGGCCGCTTGTTCATTAACCACTCTGCGTGTCCCACCACCACCCGCTTTAGTCATGTGACCTCGCAGACACCTGTGTTTATTTTTGTACATGTCCACTCAACCGTAAATGTACACGACACAATTTTGTTGATCTGTCTAGTAAACGGTCGTGCCTGCCATCTCTGGACTTATTGTCTTCCCGGGTTACTTCTCGTGATAAAAGGTCTTCAACACCGAGAGCAGTCGATGATCTGGTCGTCTGCGTTGGATAAACTCTAAAACAACTCCATGTATTTCAAGCTTAAAATGTGTGTTCACCTTGATACGTCCAGCATCCTCCGAGAATCTCAGCCAATTGCACATAAATAATGAACACTTTGATTCTTACCCAATTGACATTTTCTGTCAGTTCTGAAAGATATCTTCCTGTACAGCTGTGACCATCGATTTTTACCTCGTATTCGCCGTCGTTCCGCGTCACGTCAAACGCTGCCTTTCTCTTACCAATCCTCAGCTTGATGTTTCCGCGCCTATTTGAGAAAAAGGCCGACTTTAAGCCTATGTCTTCTTCATCTTCGCCGTAGTAGCCAGGTGTCCAGATGGTATCGAGTTCAAATTCTTTTGGTGACTGCTGTGCATCTTAAATAGAAATTCAGATAAACATGACAAAAGATTCCACATTGTTTCACACAGTTAAACACTGTTCATGCAAACTGCGAATTTCCAACCAGCTTAAATATTATTAACAGAGTTTTTTAATAATCACATTCGTCGTGGTTTATTCTATTGTGAAATTTTGTTTGTATTCGGTCACCTTGTGAGATTCTCAGCTGTCTAGGTGAACTTAGGGAGAGTAGATGAAGCTGCGACAGTAACCTAACATAACTATTTGACTGGAATGTATCAAAGTCCACTCTACGTCCCTTTACCTACAATGGCACCGGTCATATTCTCAAATCGAGTGGTCACCGTATGCAATTCGAAGTACATTTTCAGTAAACTTACTGAATACTGGCGTGTACGCTGCCTGCTCCGAATCGTTGTTATTATCGAAAGCCTCGTCTGAAATGAGTTAAAAAAAGGCTTTTGGGTGGAATCAGAGTTGTGCTGGGCAGCTCAGACGGCCGATCGTCGTATCGTTAGGAAAACACTGACACCAAATCGCCTCCATTCAAGTGCCAAAATTGGCATAAAACAAAAAACTGGTCGCTATTCCACGTAGTGTTTTCCAACACCCATGAGCATTTTTTAGTGGGACCACTGAAAAACGCCCAGACTAGACATATTTCCGCATTTACATATGACTCACGGAAAGTCCAATTTGCACGAAACTCGGTTACATTGCGAGATTTCGACGACGTGAATCTACGCACTTTAGAATGCAGACTAAATAAGCCTGCAGTGAATCGTGTTGACCCACGTTTCTTTGCTCCGTTGTCGCATTCTTCTCATAGCATGCCCGTCAGCTATGAAAGACTGTCTGCTCACATTCTCGGTGCAGGCACCTCCCTTGCTTCTCACTCAGTCAACAACCGACATTATTCAGACACAACTTGGTTCAGCCATCCGGTAAACGGTTGTCTCCGGCATGGCCCTCAATAAGCCCTTGGAGCACCGTGTATTGACAGTTATGACGCATTGAAACGACTGATTGCATGTGGCTACGGAAAGTGAATTTGCAAGTCCAGTTTTGACAGCAAAAGTGTTATTGAAGTAGAGTAAGCTGATGTACCAGTACCGTTAACATGGCTTTTGCAAAAAATGAAGTGTCTATTGTCTAAGATTAAATGTAGCTGTTTTCAAGAGATGTTCTGCTCATGCTACATCGCTTAAAGTGTTAAAAGTCCTATATAAGTATATCCGTTGCTACACTGCGAAGCTATCAACCGCCTGACATTCAGCAAATAATGACTTCTCGAAGTAGGAGTCACTTTCAGCCCCATGAACGCATTCTTTGTAGCCAAAAAAAAACGGCGTGACATTCTGCACCAATATCTATGTGTCAGCTACCTCATAACAAGTAACAAGATTTGGCGCCACAATGGCTACTAAGAAGATCTGTAAACTGTGGAAATCAAGCCGATTTTGAAATTTGTTTCACAGGCCTTAAAGAACATGGCGAAACGCTGCCATACGAATATCAAATTTTGAGAAAAATGGTTACAACGTGAAGTTTCTGTTATATCTGCTATCTATGTCGCTGTTAAACTTCACAATTCCTAGCAGAAATTGAGTGAAATATATTCTGCCAAAAAGCTACGTATGGCTAGTTGATTTGAGTAGACTTAATTACAGCGTAGACTGCTGCATGAACTACGTTTACAACCTTGGTAGGACCACCTTATGTGGGTTTAAGCAAATTTTGATCAACGTTTTGATCGTTACGCATTAAAAGTGGGTATACTTTTGACTAAATTTGGGAACAGAACCCGTCATTGTGCCACATATCAAGATGCCGTGGCACCCTGCATTCACAAACGATGGATTCGGGAAATGAATTATTAACTCACGGCATGCATTTTCATCCAAATCCACCTCGACCTCACCCATTGGTCCATGTCCCGGCGCCGGTGAGGCAGTGGAGCTCAAATTTGTATCATCTTGTGCAGAGTCATTACATGATACATCGGATATATCAGAGTGAAACTCAGCGGTTAGTCTGTCGATGCATCCATTCTGTTCTGGCTTCGGAGTGCCTGGTGGTTTCTCAGAGTCCAAGGTCGTTTCGAAGACATTTGCGTTGGGTGTATATTGGCCAGGAGACGCATTAAAATTATTAATTTGAATGCGTTGGAACTGTAAAGGTAAGTCCTGATTTAGGTCTGAATTGGGAGCTTTGGCGTCCCTTGGAGGTAGTGGAGGAGTTTCCAACGTCCGTTGGCCTGGTGGAACTGGCAACAACTTTTGAGCTGTATTGAGAGTGCTAGAATCAAAATTTGGGAAGTTGGAAATGCACTCGTGGTGACCTGTCTTGAAGGTCACCATAGAATTATGCGAAACTAGAAACAACTGTGCATTGCAGACACTTTACTTTGGAGGTTGAGTCGCTTAGATCAGAGTTGCAATTGTTAGATTCTGAACTAATGAAGTAGGTGATGAATTTATATGGTATAAATCTAAAATTGGCAAGAAATATGGCGTTTTTTCCCTTGTACGAGTCGGAGCAGTGATAATCAGCAAATTAGAATTAACTGGTAGTAAATATTCTGAGTTCTGACAAGCGGTAATTGGTGATAATGGGATAAGTAGAGCAGAAAAATATGTGGTCCCCAGAATTGATGAATCTAATCGGAAACGGTGGGATACGTTTCGAATGTAAAGCTGGCATTAAGATTTCCTAACTCAATCATGCACCAAAATGTGCTTCTACAGACGCAGACTCGAGCTTACTTCTGGCCACTTTGATCGTTGAACCCTCGTGCCGGACCATGGGAGGGATCTGATAAACTGGTCCAATTACTCCACATGGTATGCGGTCTGCCTTGTGGGGAAAACATGGCAAAAGTATTGCGATTTGAAGTCCTCAGGCGCACATCTTCTACGGTGAACAAAAACACAGACCTCGATAATTGACCTCTCTAATTCTGGGATTTAACCCCAAGGCAAATTGTGTTGCATTACGTTGTTTTATTAAAATAACGTTAATCAAATATCGTATTGTGGGCTACTTTCGCTATAGTTGATCTACAAATCGATTGGCGAATTGTCATTAACTGTGCCAAAAATTAATTCATTCTAAAGAAAATACTATTCCTTAATAATCAAAAATGTTATTATTTTCTATCCGCGTAGCAAAAGATTATAACGAGCTGTTTATTTACATTAGGTGTAATTCGTTAAATTACACGAAATTATTATTTAAATTTGAGAAATCATTTAGTTTGCAATTGGATTCAATCTAATAAATGATTTCGTGTGAGGTAACCTTGAGATGTTCTAGTTATCTTAACACACATAAGCGAAAAGTACAATTGCTTTATGCTTTAAAAGAAATCTTCAAACCACCCACGAATCAGGTATTGCTACGGCGACAATTCCCAACCAACCTATAATGCCAATTTGGATTCCTTGTATACTTTCTTCCACAAACGGCTCTCTTACTCCGCCGTCATCGACTGCCATCTAACTTTCGAATTCACTAATCAGCAAGTGCTGCAAGTTGTGCTTGACTATCATTGGTTAAAAATTATCATTAATTTGCTCTGTGCAATTACAGGTGTTTAAATTCGGCAGTGAATCCACAAAATATTCATAGACTACAGTTAATTAAGCTATGTAATTAAATGTTTTGCTTCATCCCTTCTAAGGAACGGAGTCGAGTAACAAAAACGATTACATATCAACCTTTTTACGTGTTTGTGGAAAAGCACGTGACACGCAAACATTGACATTAGGATGCATACGGTCACCTGAGTCGATGTGTCATATTCTATGGCTTACCGCCACCACTGACATTGAATTCTGGGAAAGGGGTTGACGAGTCAAGACCGTCAGTCCCGTGTTTTCTAATGGGCCGTGCAGTGACATCGTTTGAATATGCGGATTCCTCATTCTCGGCCGCTTGTGGAATGTTCTTGGCTAATCCGTGATTATACCAATGTCTCTGGTGATTGCCCATAATCGGTGTTACATCGTCTAAATAACAAGTTCTTATGTTCAGCCATAGAAATAAAATTAATTGGAAATAATGTGTTGACTAAATTTTACACTTTTTGGCAATAAATTTGGTAGACTTCTATGTGTCTTCCATGGCATCAATCTAATTAGACTTGATTTAAATTAACCCTTTAACTAGAGTGGTGCAAATACTTTTAAAGCGGATTCGAGTGAGTTCGTCCTTTATGTTGACAGGCAATTCTACCAATCACAATATGGAAGGTTCAGCCATACAGTTGCCGAGGTTGTGGAAGCTGCAGTGGCACCTAGAGAGCACCAATCCTGGTGTAATATCCGGATAACACGATTGGCAGTTCAAAGTTTAGTTAATAGCGCATTCCATTTGTCTAGTGTTTTACTTGAAGTAAGACAAAGCTAGCAGTGTAATTATTTCGGATCGGAACATTTGGTTAGAGAACACTCACTGCTTAAGTTGCTTCCACGAGGCAAGTTGGAGCCTGAAAGAAAGTGAATAAGGTCAACATTGAACTTCGTCAGGGTTAACAAGACTGCAGTACCTGTTGCAATTTCCTCAAATTAAATCAGCCTTAGTCTTCCTATGTGTATTTAATACTGAGTACATGACTAAATTTGTACGGATTTTCCAACATTCATTTCCTATAAAAAAAGACGGAGGACGGCGAACTTGATCCAAGAGATATTGTCATCTTTCAGGTAACGTATGCATACCGTCGCAAAAGAACTTCCAGGCTTCATGGCAATAACTTCGTCGACAATTTTACGCACCTCGTTCAGCGTTTTGAACTGTCTGTCCGCTGCATAGACTGGGCCTAATGGTATTCGGATTAGACCCGGTCTAGTGAATATGCCGAGTGTTTGAGAACTTCCCATTCCAAGTTCAAGAGGGTCTTCTGAGTCGTGCGAGCAATGTGAGGTGCTTGAGCGTTGTTGTGCAGCATCAGTATGGCTTGCCTGCTTCCTTGCCCATTAAATGGCCTTTTCTGGTCAAGTTATTCGCTCATTTTGCCTAATTGTTGACTATAGCAATCCACAATCACCGTCTGACCAGTTTCCAGAAGTTCTTATTAAATTACACTCTTTATTTTCCACCTGATACACAGGCGAACCTTCTTTGATGAGGTGTCCTGTTTCGGCGTCGATGTACTAGATTGCCCAGAATCTGCCCACAATACCTTTTTCAGCTCCGGATTCTCGTAAAAATTCTACTTTTTATCACTCATCACAATTTTTACAAGAATTCCACTCACTGCTTTTAGCTGAGAAAGCAGTGAAAAGCATGTGCCCATACATTAGCTTAGATTGGGTTCGGTCAGCAAATGCGGGACCCGAATTCCAAGTTTTCGGAAATTTCCCATTTGGTGCAAACACCTAAAAATAGCTGTTTGAGTGACTCCAAACAAGGTAAAAGGCTCGCGGTGCGTTTGCGTTGAGTCCTCATTCATTAAAGCTTGCAATTGCGCATCTTCAAACTTAGTGAGGCTATCCGGGGCGCTGCTGGTCACTAAGACCGAAATTGCCACTTCTAAAACGTTTGCAGCAAAAAAACACACATTTCATCAGACACAACGTTGGAACCACGAACACCACAAATTGATTCGCTTTCTTTCGAAGCACTGTTTACTTGTTGGAATTCGTGTGAAATGCAGTGCCTAATGGGCTGTTTATTAGTTGCCAACTTAAACTCTGCTATTCTGGGAGGTTATGTAACTCATGCAGTCTTACTGTTCGGTGATCTGAAGCCCTGCTTCAAATCTTTTCAAAACCACAAGAGACCACGAAAATATTTCGAGCTTAAAAATAATTTTTAGCTCAAAGGAAAAATCTGTACAAGTTCAGTCATACACCTAATGTATTTGAAAAGGCAGACCTGTACCAAGATATCGCGCGAAGTACCAAGGACGTGGTGAATTCGAGACTCACTCCTACCCCTCTCCTTTTATCTATCCCAAAAGTGCCCGGGGAACATGGCAAACGAGAGTTGTTGACCAATAGGGTTTAGATGAAATCGCAATTGCACAAACACCTAAACGACGCGAGCTGTGGCTTTAGTAGTGGGGTGCTCAATCAGGCTTCCCCATGATTGGTGGGCAAGTTGTGTAGAGGGGCTGGGGTTTGTCGGAGTACTTGGCGACAGAGTCGACGGACGTGAATCAATACGAGTAGCTGCAGTGGCCTGAGGAGACTAAGATAGCAGGTCACAATGCATTCAAACGCGTCTAGTAAGTAATAAAATGTGTTAACAGCTTTAATTGCAAACCCTCACCCGTTCTTGAAATCCCCATCCTGTGTGTCGTATCAAATAGATATTCTGAGGGTTCTCCTAAAGTAGGTAATAGATACGGCAACATGAAACAGTTCAACTTGATAATGAACAGTAGGCACCTAATCAACAAACACCGCAGCATCTATTTGGAAGAAAAACCGCGTGCAACCTGCTCATATCAGGAGATATTTTGACCGATTTTGGCAACAGGCATTCGATCTACAAATCTACGAACTAGCATATCATATCAGTGTAACAGTATGTGCACTAATATTATCAATTATCAACAAGCATGTTTTGAGTGGGACACGAACACTTGTATAAATGATGATGTGTTACCAAACATTGGCCAGTTTTAACAGACTTCTACCTCCTCTCATTACACTGTGATAATGGCACAATTAATTTATTTGCAATCTTGATAGGTGTCGTAAAAACACTTAAGAATGTTACGTTGTTAGTCTTAGCGAAAATAAGATAAGTTTACCGAAAACCTAGTTTCTTGACCTGCAGGTTGAAAAGCCGTGGTGCACTTGGACGTGTCTGTTGCCAAAAGACGCAGGCAAATATATGTACAAACTCTCACCCTCTGCTGAATAACTTTTCCTGTAATGCGGATTGAGGTTTAGTTCTTTGGATGACCCTAAAGCAGTCAGTAAAACAGAATCGATTATTATTAGGTGATACAGGGATCTCTCTTGAAACCGGTTCAAGGGGCAAAGAATTAACGGAAATCTCTTAAATTTATTTCTGCAAAACATGCATTAAACCGGAAAAATAACGGTGATTATTTACGTTTGCAAGCTTGGAATAAACTGTTATATCTTAACAGAAGTTTCCAGTTCGAAGCTCAGTTGTCAAAAAGTCCTTATTTTTTATTAAACGCAACAAAATTCAGGCACAAATCTACAATACGCAAAATGTTTCGCAGTGGAGTAACCTTGTAGTTGTTCTTGATGGTGGTGAGTAACCGGGGAACGGATAAGACCTTCTCCAGGTTGTCTTCAGATGTATTCAATTCTAGATACTTTGTATCCATGATAGCTTTACTGTGACCATTTTACCGTGTTTTAAATGACTAGGCGGTAAGCCGACTATGCTCCGCATTACTGTGGGCATCAGAGGTGTCAATTCATCTTGCGTAAGCTGGCGTGACTTGTGGATGCCCAGACACTCCGATTACTAGCTCGCGCGCTATCAGACTGTTGCCTCGTAAACACCAGCCACCCAATTTGCGTGTGTTTACTATGATGCAAAGAAGGTCGATTTTCGGGCCATGCATGGTATCATCTCATCGCAGATCATTTTTAGAACAAGGTCAATTCCGCCTCGTCTGTGATTGGTTCCGCAGAATTACATTTTACATCGAATAAGATGTCATATGATTTGGTTTCAAACTGGACAATCAAGAGTAAGCGATTCACCAGTACGGTAGTCCATCGTTTCAGTCTTAAGCGGAAGAAAGTCCGAGCAGGTTTGCCGCAAGCTGATTGGTGCTCGTGACTTACCTCCATCCTTCATTGGTCGGTGCTCACGAATTCGCTAAAAACACGTTCACGCATGCTCGCGCACTGACGCGAGGTTTTGTCTACTGTAACTTGTCACATTCTTTGTCGGCCTCTTTAGGGATCATGGAACCGGGGGATTTTCAAGTACTTAACCACTACTGGAAGCTAATTGTAGTGGTATCACGTATCAATGAAAACAAAAGTTGACAGATTTTCCAGCTTCACAATCAAGTGCAAAATAATGTGCTGGTACGTCTGTCCTTGCTGCACATTTCATTCTGTTATATGATCCATGTGTAGCAACGAAGATTGACTCGGTGCTAATTCTGTCAATGGGATTTCGCTTGTCCTATCAACTACGTTAGCAATTCAGTTACTTGTGTAGACGTCCTGGACGTTGAGCGTTTTAAATAGCACAGACTTCACACGTCTAAGTGCTGCCACATTGTAATAAATTGAGCGAGGAAACACGATGTCATAATCTTGGCATCTGCGATACGCTCCATTCATTAGTGGATGGTGCTGTCTCACACGCACAAACGTGAGCCTAGCGCCAGCCTGCCAGAATCGATAGCGTGCCACATGTTATAAAATAAACTCTAATGCGTGCATGATTTCAGACTTAAGCAACCCTTAAACTTTAAACGAGTGAAATCCGCCCTAAATTTTTCGGATAATTAAGCCCAAGTATATGTGAACATCAGTCTCATTAACATTAATTACATTAGTAGTAAATTCTAGAGATCACATGCTGCAACAGGTAGTGCGGTTTTCTGATCGTTCTTCATTATTTCCTTTCAGCTGGATCTCTTCAAATACCTTCAAACATGTGCAAATGTATTTGTTCGAAGCACTTATTGTCAAAATTCATTTAAAGACACTCACCACTTTCTGGCTTTTCTGTTTTGTGTTCCCAATAAATTTTGTGTCCTGAAGTCTCGTCTAAAGTGAGTAAGGAATGAGGGTGTTTCAGTGAGAGACAGCAACATAAAAAAGGCATACGAAAAAGGAATCCTAACATTAAGACTCACCATAGTACCTGTGTTGCAAACTATTTTAAAAGAAATGTAATGCAAACTATTTCCGGGTTCACGATGATGCTATAAAGAATTTGATTAAATGTAACTGCATGAAAGGACATTGTGTGACGACTCATGCATTCACATTTTGCACAACCGACGATTTTCTGAAAATTTGTACTTCAATTTGCAAGTTCAGACTAGCTGGTTCCAACCATTTTGTGTGCTTTGTCTGGTTGACTTCGAAAAGCAGGATACGCAGATGTCGGAGCCATTATAAATCCAGGTGTTTCGCGTGTCTATTTTGCCCAGATTCAAAAGTCGCACTTCAAATTTGAGCGTGAAGTTCCATTACTTCTGGCAGAATGCAGGACAGCGGGCCTCACAGGGATTCCGGTCCACTGCCTGGTCCGCCTACACTGCCAACGATAGTTAATAAGAGTTGAGGCGATAATGCGTGTCAATTAGTGTTTTAAGGGCAGACCAGTTCCACAGAGCGGCCCTACTCGTCCTGATTTGACTAGAATTCGGCTGCTTGCGTAGACACGGACCAACCGCGGAAGAGAGGGCAGGCTTCATCGACTAAGGACCTTCACTAACTTTCTTAAGCACATCTCTTTCGAATGTGCTGAGTACAATCAACTAACACAGATTTTCTTTATTTATTCTATCACGTTCATACCCTTGAAATACATTAATTACGAAACAATGGAAGCAAGCAGTCGAAGTAATTTTAATAAGGTATAAAATTCTTACTACCTTTCGATTTTTTGTGTCTCATGCGCCCTAAAAGTGAATAAAAAAAAGTGATAGACGACACTAATTTATCAACACCAAACACACTAATTGCCTTGTTCTGTCCGACGCATCGTTAATTATGTGCTTTAACAATTGAAGCTCCGTTTTTGTAATGGATGATAAGATCTGATAAAAAAATTTGACCGCAGAAAATATTTCGGTGCTCATTTTGTATATCGCAACCCTGCCGCTGACAGAATCATAGTTGTCAGTGGAAGATACCTTCGTCAAAATTAAACGGTGTGCCACATTCAATGTGCAAGTGAAATAATAGCAGGAAAATCAATACATTTCTCAAAAGTTGGCGCGTCATTAAAGAATTTCTGCATCAATTCAAGTTTTTTTCACCTGTAAGCCCGAACAAAACACAAAAGCCATTAACTGGTTTTAAGAATAGCCGACTTAAAGATGAAGATAATTGTTCCACTTTTATCCATAACTCAGCAAAACTAGAGCATCTCTCTTATTTAAGAGCGGTTCAATATCATTATCTATTCACCGCTGTTAACGACACAACAATTGAAAAGACTAACCAAATGATAACTTTTCCCTGAATCCTTTTGATTTGTTTTCTAAATATAGCAAGAAGGAAACAGTCATATAAGTGAAGAATAGTTAAAATATATAATAAAGCCAGACTTAGCAACTCGAAATTTGTGCGAATGGCAGAATTAGAACACCAACAAAGATACTGGTGGCGTTTTTACAGCAACTAAGTGAAGATCTAGGAAGCCAAAATCCTGATATCGGTTATTTGTGGCTGTAAATAGAGTCACTGAGTTAAAACATTACCAGGAATTTGCCCTTCTTTGTCTTGGATTTTTTGTGCGAATGTAACATGAAAGTGAGATGAAAATCTTTTCAAAGGCATAAAATTTACATGAAAAGTAAGAAAGTAAACAAAGCGAAGCTGTTACTTGTGCCACCGAGTTGAGACATCTTTTGCGCAGGAAAGAGGTGATTCTAGTGCGACTGCGAAAGATGGCGTTGGTGAGTTTAATTCATCGGTGGCAACCAATCACATCGTCTTGTGTGGAAGAAGTCGTTTCGGTGAACCGGGGCGATACAAATTGGTCAGTTGGCACACCCGTGTTTGCAGAACACGGTGAATTACTTTTAACCTACTCAAGGGCCCTGCGTTAGGCACTTTACACAGGCATCTAGATAGATGCTCTCGAAGGAACTGTGCACCACACGAATTGATCTTTTGACTCACGTTGCAATCACAAGCCAGACAAGGCATTTTACTTCCTCGTTGAAAATCTCCGTCACCTGATTGGTTAATTCTACAAAAGCACGTTCCTATTTCGGTGTAATCTGCGTTGTACGTTGTACAATAGATCTAATTTCTTTGCTTTCCCTTTCTCTTAGTCCTTAAAGATGTTATTCCGAACATATATGAGGTATTTGACGGTGAATAAATCAATTTCAATGACCAGAAGAGTTTAATCAAGCAAAAACGTTTCCGAAGGGCGAAAACTACTAGTAGCTTGATGGTACAAGGCCAAATCTTTCTAGGGACTGTGCAAAATCAGTTTCCCACCAAGTTCCAAATACATGTGGGCACATGCTTTGTCTTTGTGGAACACGAATTTACGATTCGCCGATCCTAGCCACTTCTTGCTAACTGATTTCCAGACAAAATTTCCTGACTTATAAATAGCCAACCACTGAGTTAATGTTTCTATCAACTGATTTTAACATACGATGAAGTGGTCCGATTTACTGGTGAGAAAAAAGGAAATAATCACTCAGAATTTCTCGGTGTGAATGTTTAAATGAACTGAATTCTGGATTACACTGTTTACTCAACAGAGCAGGAAACAGAAGTTTATTGGCGCAAGTGCTCCACATGTCAATCACATGACTTTATACATTCTGAATTTTTTTTATAAAACAGACTTGCGAACTAATTAGCAATCTTATTTGCTAAGCTTTGCATAAGAATCTGATATCGATGCGGCAAGTTGTCGCTAATTCAGGGTATTCGGTGTATTTAGCAGTTTCCAGATATGGATTTCAAAGTAAACGAAGAGGAAGTTTCAAGGAACCACGACTTTCAACCAGTTTGTGTTAAAGGTATTCATTTAGCAATTTACTCTGAAAAGTGCTACAATGAAGAGGTGAGCAGTCTAATCCCATGATTATGCAAGCGATTTGATAGTCTTGGCGAAAATCTCCCCCTGGAGTTGATAGCTTTCCCAGTTTAACTACCATGTCGAACCTGAAGCAAAAATACTTTATTTCTTTCTCCGTAACCTCATAAATTTGTCTTTAGAAAAATTACAACGTTGCTGAGAGCTTTGGAGGGATTCTTCACAGTGGTTAAAATCAGTTTCACCAAAGTGGACTTAGTTGAACATTTTAAAGCGTAATCTTTAAAATGTATTAACAACAAATGCCGATCGTATGAATGGATGCTAGTTCACGTAAGGATGGGCGTGCGATGCCTGCATGCTTACCTCCTACCCAATCTAAATACTGCTTGATTTCATATCATACTTGGGTTTCGCTACTGTCAAATCTTCTTGACGCTGAATATCGATCTCCTCCGTGATTTTATGACATTTAGAATGATATTCAGTCAGAACGTTTGTGATTTAGATAACCCATCTGTAGTTTTATGTAGGCTTGAAATACTCAAACTAATGGACTTACTCTTGTCACCGTCAGCTTTAAGAGGCTGACCAGAAGTTTATTCTAATTAGATTACAACTAATGAGTCAAACTTGACACATCCAAGACCCTGAGTAGCATTTGCAACAAACGGTGTTTAATTTTTTGTATACAAAGTTACAACCATGAAATTGTTAGAGCACTTGAACAGACCAAAACTGCTCTGTCACTTAGTGGTTTCAGAAAAAAAAGTATTCATTTCACTAAGCTAATTAGTACTATAAACGTCTGATAAGCTGAGGTGGAATGTTTTGGGCTATGTCGATCAGATGTTCGATAAAATGTTGAGGGGTAACCAAAATTACTGCTTTGCAAAAAACATTTTTAGTTGAGATGTGATCCCGAATGCAGGCTTAGCAAATAGCAAATCCTCATAACGTGTATTTTTTCCGCATTTTGACAATGAACATGCAATGATTAGAGAAATATTTAGTTCTGTATGCAGTGTCAACTACAATTGGCAGAATTTGGCTAATGTGACATCCGAAGTTGCCTTATCGCTACTCGATATCCATATTCAGTCTATCGTGGAAAAGTTAGACAGCCATTTGACCACCTTGTAAGGCCAGTAAACGTCGTATTTTTGGTACAATGTGCTCTTTCCCTTCAGGGTCGTAAGATAATCATTTAGCTTTTCTGAAACACAAGTTAGTCAATACATTGAAATTCATCAGACGGGCCAGTGACAAAGGTCAATCCTTGGCGAAATGACTCCTGTTAATTGGATGCGCGATACTCACCAAATAGACGAGAATTTATTTCACACCAAGCATAAGTCTTGACCACACAATATATGTCACAGTTATTAAGTAAGCACAGTTAGTGAGTGAGTAAGCACTACGGTTTTTTCGCGTTGAGTTTAACAAATCAAAACCGGAAATGTGTGTTTTGTTTGAAAGTACTTTTCAAATTTGAAGACCATAACACGTCTTGGCATGCACTTTTGTGGTGCAAGAGGTGTGACCATTTGCGCGAAGAAACTGCTGTCCATCAGGCTCAATCTGTAAGTACATTTTCAGAAAGTATAAATTCAAATCACTTTGGTAAAACCATCCGTCAACAGATTTAATGATGTAGATTCAATACATTGATGAGGAGTAGCAAATTAAGAAACTCAGACACAACTGTTTGAAAGTGATGGCGCGAGCCGTGGGGGCAATGGTGGAGGCGGGCCTTCTGTAGTACAGACGCTTCCCGTCAAATGATTGTAGATGTCATGGAAGGTAGGTCTCTCTGATGGCTCCTCCTTCCAGCAATTCGTCATCATTGAGTACATATCATCCGGAGTATCAAGTGGTCGCTCAAGACGGTGTCCTGCCTTCAAATACTCCAGCAATTGCGCATTTTCGATGTCATTGTATGGCGTGTAACCCACACTGTAGATCTCCCACAACACCACGCCATACGACCACACGTCGGAGGAGAGGGTGTACTTGCTGCCATCCTCAATCACCTCCATGGCAGCCCACTTAATGGCAATGACGCCAGACGTGAAGTGCGAGCCCTGTGGACGACTAAGTCCAAAGTCGGCGATCTGAAGAAAGAGCTTAAATGAGTACTCCACCTGGACGCAATCTATTTTCAGGTCATTTTGAGCAACGTGTTCTGTAGATCTAGAGATATACCGAGGAGTAGAGTTGCGAAGCTCAGACTTTCAAAATTAGTATATATAGCGGGTTCCACAAGCAGGCTTAACGAGCATGTCGTTCCCTATGACCTCCTCTTCATCCATCACTATGTCAATTATTGCATTTGCTCACCCAGAGCCGATGATTGGCTAAACATGGACTGAAATGTTAACGACAGCGAGGATTTAAAATAAAAATGACCAGAAGCCTGCTCGCGTCTCGTTACACACCTTTAGTTTCTTATTCGCGTCAAGGAGGATGTTGCGTGCAGCCAGATCTCTGTGCTGAATTTGCTCCTGCTCGAGAACTCGCATTCCAGTCGCAATATCTTTGGCGAATCCACGAAATTCCCCCTGTTGAAGAGGATCACTGCTGCTATACAATCCTGCCAGGTAGTTTGCAAGGCAACCACCAGGCGCGTATTCTGTCACAATGCACAAAGCATCCGTGTCCAGGTACCAACCAATCAGCTGAATGATGCTGTCACTGTGAGTCTTTGTAAGCTCGTACAGCACGACAACTTCCATCGCATCGACCAAGGCGTGGATGGAAGCCTGGGGCACGCGTTTGATTGCTACCTTTGACCTTCCGTTAGGGGCTGTCTGAAAAGCATGAATTACTAAGCCGTCGCACAAGCAGAATGGATTTCTTTTAGCCAGCTATTTGTTTCTCTTTTATCTTATCGCAGCTATCAGATCCAACATCTGAGGTTCAGCCCCAGTGCAGTGGTAATGAATCTGACCTTTTTTAATAACGCAACGCGTCCGTAAATCGAATGATAAGTCATTTGGGGATAAATGGATAGATTAATTTGCCAATATTGCATTTGAATTAATGAATGCTCTTCAACAGATGCTGTTCATATCTACTGGGGGAACACGGAGTCAGATGTGATATAATGCGAGTGCCTGCACATCCGTTTGTGCCTCAAATTAGGGGTTGTCACATACAAGGAACAGGTGCTATGTTCCTAAACTTAAATTTACGGTTCCCCGAGTGGGTGAATTTTCTGTTTGAGGGAATGAATCGGCCACTGAAGGAACACACTGAGGACTCACATGATCCTGTTCTAAACCATCCCGTAGGGTTTAACCTCTATGGTGCTCCCCTGATGACTGAATTCATGTTCCAATTAACAACTGACACTCTCTGCCAGGTTGTTCAATGAGCCTTTAGACCTCAGGAGTACCAGACTGCCGCAACATCAAACTACTTGGCCACCAACCTAGTTGAATGCATAAACCCACTGACAGATCACTTCTCATCCTCGGTTTTGAGCCACCCTACTTTCGTGAAGTACAATGCGAAAGATCTTACCAAGTATTCACCGAGTACAACCTCACCAAATGACCCCTTGCCGAGGCTATCATCAAGCACAGCAGACGGCAACCTGTCCAGTTTCATCTTTCCAGCAAAATTAACCAAATCCTGACTGTAAATTAGTGACTTGCATCTTCGTGGACTCGTTGCGATACCATCATCGCCTTGATAAACCTGATTTTTAGAAAAAAATGTGTAAAATTCCTTTAACTTGTAGAAAGTACAGTGCATTCCTCAAACTTCGGTTGTCAACGAGCAAGGTAAAACAGTTATAAATAAAATAAGCACATTATTTTATGTTCAATAAATTAAATTGGTATGAACTGATTGAGAGATTTCATTGATCATTATTCAGCAACCGAAATTTATACTACTTCATAATGATCAGGTCAAATGTCAGCCTTTTCTACAAGTAATAATTAAAACAACACATACCCGATTGATGTCAGCCGTTAGTTCTGAAAGGTAACGTCCAGTGAAGACGTGGTCATCAATCTTCACCTCGTACTTGTCATGCGTCCACATCACGTCGAACACCTCCTCCCTGCAATGCATTCTCAACTTGAGATTGCCAGAAGCATCAGAGTACAGAGCTGACGTGTTGGAAATGCTGGTTCCATCCTCTCCGTGATAGGCGGGGGTCCAAACCTTGTCCATATCTACATCCACCGTTGGTTTGCCCTCTTCAGCTAGACAAGCCAGTTCAAATAAAAAGAGATTTCAGCATGAGAATAAGTGTGATTCTGTTATTAGATAAAAGGCGTCAATGCGAACTGAGAACATCCATGCAGTTTAGGAGATGGTCGATGAGTTGAACATTTTCCGACCTGGTATATCTCAAGAGGGTTAGCTACCCGTGAACTCTCGTGACACACACACACACACCCGGTTTGCCGTTTGAATGCACAAGTGCCCTTTAGGCAACTTCCATGATAATTGCATACGTCAACCGACTGCATGCTGTAGCGTGGGACTGCTGTAAGCTTGGCTTGTTAGCTAGTTATCTGGAAAATTGATAGTGAAACACAATTACTAATTCTCTCCTGTTTTTCAGTTGCCCTTCAATCATAATCTGTCTTGACGCTAATTGAAGGGGGGGTAAGACAACGCGACGATGTGGCAACAACTGTTGTCACTCGCTCGGCACGGCATGTGTGGGCTTGCAAGGGCGTGGAAACCGAATACTTTCGAGCAGACACCAATGAAAGGTTTTCTTGGGTCAAAAACCAATCAGCGTGCAGCAGCACTGTTCGCTGACTGGTCTTTACACTGTTCTTAATTCTCAGTCTGTCTCTCCACCTGATTTTCATTTGCAAATACTGAATATAAATTAATAAACAAGTCAGCAACCGCAAAGAACCTCACCGTCTGACGTCGTCTCAGACACCTGAATGTCCGTATGCGTTTCGTGTTCAGAAGTCACTCCTAAAATGGCAAATCATTGCTTTATCGCCGTCTACAGGATTGGCGTGACTGACACCACAACAACGCAACCATTGCCATGGCCCTATTTTTTCTTGATAGTGTGACCAGTATCTTTAGATTGCCTCGTATATAGTGGAATTGAACTCAATTCAGCAGTGCAGAAAATGAACGTATATATTCTGAACGAGTTGCATGAATGTGCAGCAAATTTCGTAAGTATGTCACTGGAATTACGACTGCGATTTCAGACTGCGTCGAATCAGACGAGTGCATTTGATTCAGTGAAATTGTACTGCACAATTGACTGTACAGTGTCTTCAGACAAATGAATCTCTTCCATGAGATCTGTTGAATTTTTAAGTCAAATAATTACGACATTTCAGTCTTCTTTTCGTCAGTGGAAGTACTGACTTTCTCTTGACGCTTTTGTGGAAAACTCCAAATCAGCCACGGGTTCCGTGATCTTTAAACAAACGTGCCTTAAGACAATCACTAAAAAGGCACTGCAAATTAATGAGATCAGGTTAAACGCAGCACAACAGCACCCCAGCTACTTCCATTCTGTTCTGCTCACCAATTAGCAATTAAAACGAAATTGATGACAAGCAGTCCTCTAGCATGTAATTGCCATATTCCAACTCTGAGTAATTCAGCACTGACGCAGACCTCGACTCGGCAGATGCAAGCTGTTTCATTGGCGGTGTTTAAGGTCGTCGTGCATTCGGCCACTCTCGAAAAGTCAAGTACTTGCTAAAAACACACAGCCAAAGGAATCCAAATCTCACCTTCTTCTAACTCCTTCGTGTCACTTTCGTTTGGCGTGCCGTAGTCAGAATTGGCTGATAAGACATTGGAAAAAAAGCATTGTATTTAGAAGTAAAGACTTGCAGATAGGTATTTTCTATTGTTGACAAATGTACCTAACAATGAGATTGGTTGCTACATTACCTTTGGCGGAAATCTTGTTCAAATCCAAATTTAATAACACACGTTATAAATCTGACAACTTTTAGCACTCCATAGATTACATCGCTCATTCGATTGTAAAGTTTACCGAATGTTTACTATCGCTTTGTCCAAGAGACTGACATGACAGGACTTCCAAGCTAGACTGAAGCAAATCGGGTACTTAAGTATTCAAAAAGCACATACATCTTTTCGTAATTGACGACACCAATTCTGGAGCGATGTGAACAATCGAGATGGCTTAAGTGACACTGACAGACAAGTCAACAACCCGGCCAACAACCTCATCGTTTGAGACGTTTCAGTCACCTGGATGTTCAAATGCGTCCTCTAGTTGTGTTGTTAAATTAAACTGTAAACCAGTGCCATACATTGACCGGTTTTGTTGTCTTCAAGTGTCCTTACGTCCGATTCTATTACCATGATCGTTAGAACCACCGCAAATAGGACTTGCTACCTTGGTGGCCTTAGTTGACATTTTAAGACTGGATTAGCCGCCTGTGATAAACTGAGTTAAATGCCCACCTCGGGGGATGCTTGTGGGTGTCACATTCGACGAGTTGTCCACATTGCCACAAAATCAATTATTTCTGCTGATGATGCTAAATTGATCGTTGATTTTACCGCCAATTTTACGGAGTATTCAAGCCGCCACAAACCACTTTTTTCGACAGGTAACTCGAAATATTTCAATGAGTTTGAAAGCCCGCCAAACAAATCGTTCTGTCAAATTGTGTTCAGAATAAGCATTGTTAACTAAAAACGCCATTTGTGATCACTCAATCAGACCATGACTGGGGCCTGAAATGGCAGTAAAACTGATGGATTAAACTGACGTTAACACAAAATATCTATCCTCCAACTGGTTCAAATGGCAATCATTTTCGTGTTACTGCATTTAGAGCAGTTTTAGGAAAATTTAATTGTGATACAATCCAATTCTTCTGTGATGCTATAACTCGATTATTCGATACGGATTTGAAGTCTTTGTTCAATGCTCAAGGCGTTAGTACAATCGTATACCGGACTATTCTTAATTGGTTGGGAATAAAAAGAGGATAGTTAAGTCATTTCGCTAAAGTCATTTTAACAAATTTCCTCTGGGACGAAGTCGGTGTCAGCAGACAGTATAACCAAGCCTTTTACAAATGTCTGGAACATATCATAGGCTTGAATTAATGCACAAAATCTGGTGATTTTAAAAGTAAAGTTGCCGAAGCTGGTTATTAGTGGTAAGATGTGGTTGGGGATGATGATGATGATGAGCCCACCGTTAAGTAACCTAAGGTACTCAAACGGTGAAGCCACCGTAAATTGACATTATTGCATTATCAACAGTCAGTGGAGTTTTATACGCTTAGCAAAAAGCACGTTTCACGTTTGTTTTGAAAAGTCTCGCCTTGGAGATGCTTTATTAAAGGGGATCAACATTTTGGTCGTTTCTTGCAAAAAAATCGATTGCTGCTACTGGATGTCACATTCAACAAGTTGCATACATTGCCCAAAAATCAATTACTGCTGCTACTGATGATGCTAAATTGATCGTTGACGTTACCGCCAATTTTAAACGGTCATTGTGTAGGTACATATTAAACCAAACACAAACTACATTGAAGCCATAGTTTCGCATCAAAAGCAGATCATTCGATCCAAGCTACTAGTTCAGGTGTTTACTGACTGCCAACACTGGTTTGAATGCATCCAATTGAAATGATCTAGTTAGCAATTCAAGGGAAATCTTGCCTCACTAAGGCACATCTGATTTAACCACCTTGATGCGTTTACCTCGTAATTACATTACTTTTACAAACTGCCCCATTGGGAGTAATGAAGATCGCAGTGCATTGAGCAAGTTTTAAAAATCCACGTAATTGCCAATAAAAAGCAAGCAATGAAAGCAAAATCTCACCAGCTTCTGAATCTTTCGTAGCTCTATCGTTTGGCTTGTCGTTTTCTGAAACGGGTACTAAAATAGGGAAAGAACTGTCATTCTTGTACAAAGTCCCGTCTCTTGTGACGATCAGCGAGCGATCACTGTTAACAAGCATGAGGGAGCAGGGATTCAATCGGACATCTTCACAGCACTTCACGCCGCGATGTTTGCTCAGAGGACGGTGTCAAGCTGACGTCTTAGCAAGCTATGAACACACCGACAACTTGGTTAAGCACTGTGGCAAGCTGTCGTGTCCCCTCGCCACCTCCAGTCTTCTTCGTCTTAGCGGGTATCAGAGAAGCGTAATTGGGCTACATTCAATGCAGTGGCCCCAACGTGGTTTACGACCACACGCCGGGTCTCACAAAAATTCCATCTCATCTTGGTCTTGTCGGTATTCAACAGCACTGTTAAGGAATGGTTAATAAAAATGACCAATGGAATCGAACCCTCACTTGGTTCTGATGGTTTCGTATCACTTTCTTTCGGCATGTCGTACTCCGAAGTGGCTGCTAAAACAGAAGGCGAAAAGCAACGTGTTTAGTAGTAGAGCCTGGCACCTATGTCTTTTCCATCGTTGTATTTAACATCACAGTTGAAACATTTGATTCCATTCCGTATTTCGCCATCAAATTATGCTGAACATTTACTTTCAATTCATCCAAAAAACCAACTTGGCAGGCAGACTCAAGTACACCACGTATTGTTTAGAACCTGTGGCACAGTGACATTGTCATCGCCAGTGCTACTTATGTATGTAAATAGCGCATGCATACACTCGTAATAAAATACAGCAATACAGGAGCGGTGTGAAAAATCCAGACAGTTGTCACAGTTGGCGACAACCAGCTCCTATTGCTTGTGTACGTCCAACATCGTTGGCAGGGTTCGTTGTCTTGCAACACCAACGACCTCGTAAATCCGAATGTCTATAGCGTTGACAGGATCAGTTGACTGTGTACCAACTGCTTTAGCCGTCTGTGATAACCCACTTATAAAAACCTCATAAATAGATTGAGAAACGCAGGTTCTTTTTGAAGAAACCTTGAGCGCAGTAATATCATCATCATCATCATCATCATCAAAAATGCTGATTATGCACTCAAATTCGGCACACATACTCGCGGAGGTTAAAACTGTCTCGTTTAGATCAACAAGTGCATACATGTTTGGCAAACAGAGGCTAGCTGGATGAATTCACCATAGTGCACGCCAGATTATTAACTTGGTCCGGTTGACGTTTGTGTAAATTTGACTTGTGGCATTCAAAATTCCTGAGATAACCAAAGAGGTTACCAATTGCTGAGCTAAATGCGTGGATAAAGAGACATCGCTGTGCGTCAATTGTAGCAGAGTTGGTTTTGGCTGACGAGTGAATGTCACAGCACAGGAAACGGATGACCTAGAACTTGTGTAATGATGAATCTTGGATGGCAGGCAACCAGGCTGATCTAGGACTGTTAAAGTAGAGCGGGGGCTGTTCGAACTCTCTCGAGACTTTTACCACCGCTGTAAAATGCGGCTACATGATCCAGCCTTTAGTTGGGGGAACCAGCTCACGTCTAACCACGACGATTCCTTAAACATCAACGACCGCAGTAAATCGGACCGGCCAGCTCGGTGGCCCTATTTGCAGTAAATCCGACTGGCTATACCGACGGCCTCAGGTGATAGTGCACCAACTGCATCTAATTCCAACCACAAATAAAGTTTCAAGATGTCACGTCCGACGAATCGAATATACAGATTATTGGGAGAAAGGTAGTTGTTAAAGTTAGTAAAAAGTCTCAAGGGTAATTAGATTTGACACAAAAAAAGAATACAAATACAAGCAGCCATAAGTGTGGGACTAGGCGAAGCTACAAAAAAAGCTTTGATATTTTAAAGCGGCATTTAAAATCACTCACCCTCTTCGCTGTTTGCTACCTTGTCAATCTCACTGTGCTTTTGACCTGAAACGGTTTTAAAATTTGGTCGGTTATGCCGACGATGACACAAAATACCAGTTATACTACGGATCCAAATGGCCATTAGCTTTGTGCCACTGGAATCGGGTGCGGTTTAGAGGATGCAAGTGTGCCGAATTCTTACCCTCAGCTGACGCGACATCTTGATGAATCGACGGGGCCTTGAATTCCGTGATCGTTGCTAAACGAAGTAAATACATTTAAGATTAACATGATACAGTTCCATACTTGACGATCTGCAAGTACCTCTTGAGAAGTGGGGAGGAGGAAGCTGTACGTAAGTCATCTTATTGTCACTCCAGTGACGATCCCGTCGAATATAGGGTCAATGTCAGGAAACATCGCCAGTGTCTGGGATATGCATTGGACCTACGTTATTCCACTGCACTTAGCGCAGTGGAGCGATGAGGACTAGGATATGCAAGCATCTCGCCTGATTTATTCGTAGATGGTACCGTGGGATCTACTTTAAAATGAATGTCAAACTCTTTTTGCAAAGTTTCGTGGAGATGACAATGTAGCCCAGATTGGTGGGGTTCGTGGTGTTACTTCTTTCACAAAATGCATCTATCATAATTATTTTAAACACTTGTTACTTTGATGACCAGTCCGTTAGCAACTGATTCCTTTGCACTCTATTTCAACATTATATTTCTAAACACTCAACCTAAGCATTTTGGGCAACCTGAAAAACTCTCTATTGTAAAGAAGTATTATTTGTGTAATTAATGTTACAGACAAACCAGAATATTTTAGGCGCAAGCACCCATGACATTCTCGCTAAAGACATTTTAAAAATTTCGGTTTTGAAACAGAAGCTAGGGTTGTACTGAATGAGGTTTGACGGCACAAGGAGTGCCCTTGTCTCAACAACACCTAATTTTGGCAGTCAGTGGGCATGATTACTTTGCAGTGAACTATGTCGATTCACGTCTAATAGCCCGGTCGTTGCAGCCTCACACACACGCGTCCCTCTTTTCACGGCATGCCGTTAGTCAAGCTGGGCCTCTTGCTCATCCACCCCTTTGCATGTTCCATTCCTACTATTTTTACCCATCTGGCCATTCAGATGTTTGTTTTTGACTGTTTACTCGCACGGTATCAGTCGACAGAGACATATGTCATAGACTGCGCTTAATACACTCAAACAATAACACAAGCTCGCCGAGCTATTTGGCAAATTGTCTTCTTTATCTTCGCGGGTATTGGGGTTGCGTAACCGGGCCAGATATAACGCAGTGACCCCGGCGTAGTTTAAGTCAAAATCCCGACTACCTCAACAACCTCAGGATAACACCTTATTCATAAATCGATTTATGTAAGCAATGCGCAACTATCGATTGTGGTTAAACGTGGAAGACCTCATGAGTATTGTTGATGCAATTCTAACATGCATCTGCCAAAATATATTCACAGTTTACTGAAACACGTTTAACGTATCTCACCTTCCGCCTTCTCGTTCTCAGCAACATCTTCTCTAGGTAAGTCGTACTCTGAATCCATCACTAGAAAGAACAGGGAATCGGCGGAATCATTTAAATTCTGAACATACGTTAGGAAACTGTAATTTCCCCACCGCAATCGTCACCATAAAAGTGTATCTAGTTTAGCAACAAAGATATTACACCGCAAGCAGAAGTACAACGAAGTTCCGCGGTTTACTAGCATCAGCGATCACCTATGGTGATCAAAAGTTTTTGCACGGTTATTTCGATAACAGATATTGCAAACCAATGTGCGCACTAACTCGTCACATCACTCACTTTGAATGGACTGTGCATTTCGGGTCTCTGCGCAAGCAGCATTTGCTGCGGTAGTGTCTAAAATGAGAGCATTAACAATCGACCGAGTTTGATTAGTGGATCTCTTCAATTAGGAGATCCAAGTTATCAACTACTAACTAGTTGCTAACATTCCAGAAACACAAATTTCCTTCACGAATTGCAGCGCTTTATAAACGCTTACCTCTTTGCTCCTTATCCACCATTTCGTGTTCAGTTAGCGTGACGGATTCTGAAAATTTTACACCAAGAATAAAGAAAACACATGTCTAAATTTCTGCTTGTTACTGAACTTTCTCAATTCCTCAACTGTAACACCTTTGTGCTCGCCAAACTCAGTGCAATTAGAACAGCCCTAGTTACACGATTGGGTTGGTAGTTCAACAGGCCATTTTCACCCACGGAAGAATACTCGTGGAATGCAGTCAAGCCACGGTTTCCATCTGGGGCATTAAACAGCTTTTCGGAAACGTGAAGATTGCAAAATTATGGCCACAATTTATCTTAAAAATGGTCTTATTAACAGTAAAATGTGTTTATTGACCTGTGTTTTTGATCCGTGCTTAAATGTTCTTAAGTTTAACCACAAAAACCATTTTAAAATAACTGGCTATTTTATTAAGCAAGCCGAAAAGTGTGTTTTCAATTAACTGTTAACCATAAACACAAACATGAAAATGAGTTGGATTAAAAATCTTGAAAAGTGGCAACAAAATGCATACTGAATTTGACTTAAGCAAACAAATTCAGATGAAACTATACAGATTGTAACCTAAGATTTGTAAAATTTGTCAAGGCCCATGTCACTCACCTTGGTTTGGTGTTTTGTTTTCCTTTCTCCCTAAAGTACAATCACGTGCACATTCGCTAACACAAATGAACTTAACCAAAATCGCAACGATGCTTGTCCAATTTAGTGATTTTGGTGAATCCGCGGATCTATGATTGTCAAAGTGCATAGCTGCCAGATTATTTGGTTAATAATGAAGATATTAACGTAATTAGATCCCAGAATGTTAATTTTTCTAGCATTTGTCACTGTTTTGTGGCAACAGTGTCATTAGCAGCTAAAACACTCAGCAAATTTGCGATGGGTAAGAAATCCGAGAATCCTGAGTAGACGCTCAGCTTACTGCCACTCAAGTTACAGTTTTAAAATTCAGTTCACCAAAGCGCATTTTTAAAATGAAAACAAAAAAACTCACATCGTATTCGAAACCAAGAACGGAAATCGGATTTTTTACTCGTCGATACTCCACCTGCACAAAAAGGCAGTTAAGGCGTGCATTACATTTTATGAAAAAAAGCATCATGTCCCTACTTCTGTTGGCTACCTTGACAAAGCAAGCTTTAAATGGCAATATTTTTGTCAACATTCCTTGGTTTAAGTCAAAATCATGATATCGGCGTCTTCGTTTTGCCAACTGCGAAAATTCGACCGATCAAATGAAACTTTTGTGCAAAGGCGTTCCTCGGTTTAATGGTTTAATGTCATTTTTTGTAAGTGAAACCCATCTAACCGTATCCTGCGATCACGTTGATCAGAGTGATTATACTGTTCTGTTTGCAGTTGGACTGATTTACCGTCGGATAATCGTGTTCTAGCAATTCTGTCTCGTTGGAACAACTACTTGCACACGGCGACAGGCAGCGAGTGCTGGTTAAAATCGATCTTATATTCCACTTCACATATCTGGGTGAACGCCAACGTAAACTCCATCCTCTAATAAGACAGCTTGCTAGCACAAACGCATGCAGCAACGTAAATGAGTAATGTTACCAGAGGCGTGAAAGTAGTTTAATTAGAAGTGCACTAGCTATGTATGTTAAGCTTGCCCACTTCTCCTGTTCCTTTTTTTAAAGGAGTAAAGCTCACCGTTCAAAGGATTAAAGTACATCAGCGTGTTGACTTACAGCAATACATGAACCGCATCTTCGAGACGGTTTCTAAAGTCAAGTTTACTTTGATGCTATGAATAACGAGAAAATAAAAACGTTTCTGTCTGACCTAAGTTGGTAGTAAAATGCACGTTTGGCAAAGGAAATGAGTAAAAGAACAAATAGGGACGTTCTGTCGAAACACCAATTATTGGTGATTGCGTGAATTGCTTCCCATTCTGTAACACACATCTATTTGTGTTAAAATTTATGAAAAATTGATGCCCCCATGTAGATGTTACGATGCACTTTCCACCCAAAATGCTTGCCGCAAACTACGACTTACCACTGAAATATATTTTAATGTTTTTCAGACAACTGTTTACTTTGATTTCATTACGTGGGCTTTGACATCAGCGGAAGATGCGCTGCATGAATTCTAAATTCTGTTTAAGCCTATTTGGTAAATGCATCATGTCGTGGAGTTCAAGTTGTAATCATTTTCTATAAGTCAGCAAAAATGCATCTGTTTGGCCCCAAATAAATAGTAGGAGAATATAGCTACCAGCAAGCGAATAAACAAGAATAAGAGCTTACCATTGGTGTCGTTGAGTTTAATTGATGATTCTAACATGAAGGCAAAAAAAGACAGGTGTGCATGCCGAAATTAATATCAAAAAAAGCGATTAGACTAGAGGTATAATATTTATGAAAAGGAACAAGGAGCATAATTTACGCTTTGTTTGTCGGAAAGGCATCATGTGAGCTTCCAGTGAGAAAATCTTGTAACTTCATGATTCCAAACCGCAGTAAGTCTTATTCAGATGCAGCAACCAACCAGGACTCGGCAACCGGTTTGTGTGCGCTCGAACATGAGACGAATAAATCTGCCACATCGCTAACAGGTCTCACACACCACACACGCACACACACTGCATCAAGAACCGTTGTAGGCTATTTTTAACTGCCTCAAACACTCAACGCTTGTGCATTTTGCATAATTCTCTCGTTTGACGTCATTCAATGCTGGATATTTTAGGTAACGAAATGCCAATAAAATTTCCTTAAAATTTGGTATTTGCATCATCGACTAAAGTGTAACCTTGTACTTAGCATGTGGACTCAATCCATACGTTTAAGCTAAGAACATACCCACGAAGATGAAAGGACAATTAGAGCTGGCAGTGGCACAGTAGTTCAGTAGATAGCTCAACCACGTCATGCCAGTCTCGCCACTGCGATAGTGGAGCCCTGAAAAGGCAGTCAGTGTGGCGGAGGTTCGACGACTGGGTTAGTGGACGTGAATCATCACGATTTACTGCAAATCCCTATATTTTCACTCTCACAAGTTCGGTTTTGGGCGCTTTATTTCAAGGGGAGACACCGACCTCGGTTTGGAACGTGTCTGTTTGAGTATCGTGGATAATTTCGCAACCACCGAACGGCATCTGCACCATATAATTTGTATTTTGTTAATATTTGCCTAGTCGTGTTTCAAATATCCCCAAGGCCTGACATTTCCCAGTCGCTCGTTTAGTTTGCTGAGAACTGGGTTTATCGAGTGTTAACTAAATTTCGTTTTGCGGAAAAAATTTTGGCTTCATTTTGTGTTCCAGCTTCAGCATATCTTCCAAAGTTTTATGGTGTGAGTTTAAGCTCAAGTGATACACAATGAAGGAGAGGCTTCACCATTTCTCGTTCAACATGGTCTCTTGGAAGAAGGCAAATCGTGCCACCAGTGAGAAAAACTGCTGAGATCACGATAGCCTACAGGGGCGCGGACGTTTAACCTGCTCTCTTGAGATTTTTCCTGAGTTACATTCCCTCTAGTCGGCTACCGCTTACACCAGCCTAAACTTAGAGACCATATTCCCTTACTAATAATTTTGTCTTCATGATAAAAAGTGACTTTTTTGTAGAATCTGCTTGACTCGTTCCCAGTAATTGGCCAGAACACGTGTGGAAGTTCATTAATACTAGCAATCTTGGTAGATTTGGTGATACTCAGGCGAGTCTACCTCATCAACACACCATTACAGACATTCTGTATTGCTGGATGTTTTGTAATTTTTATACAGTTATGACCAGAAGGCCAATTTCTGCACTTAAATAAAACTGAAAAATGTAGACGTAGATGAAATGGACCAATCAAAATTGATATCACGGCATCACATGAAAATTGTGAACGTTAGGTAAGTGAACAACAAATCTGCCTGAAGACGGTCCTAAACTGTTGGAAAACCAGCCTTTGGCAGGGCTATCTTTCGCCTGATTTAAATTTCATCAATTCAAGTAAGCACAATGCCCCTACATATTCCACTTTATTTGACCCACAACTTCATTTTTATCCCTCTGTTCAAGGTCACCCACGGCCTTGCACTCGTAGCCCACTCTGACACATCACTTGGCCATCGGCTGCTGCAAACCTCGGAGTCCGTGTCGGTTTCCTGGTCACGGCGACACAAATTATCGAGGTAATATTTCGGGTACCCACCATCAACTTCCCCGTTGCACATTTCAGGCAATCAGACAGCTTTGAGGGTCGATACACAAACAGCCCAATTACCGACTGTTTACCACTTGTAGCTGGAACGCTGTGCTAACCTACCACGAAGTTGACTTCCACATGTAAGAATCTGTTATCATTTAAACACTTTACTCAAAACAAAAGGCGTAAAATACCTGTTTTACTGCACTTATGTTCGATGAGGAATCAAAAAATTTAAATCATTGTGCAAAATCTCCTTGGTATCAGATATCAAGGTTGTAATAAACTCAGTCGAAAGTATAACACATTGGGAAATTCAAAAACGATCCTTTATCGTTGCTTATGCAGGTCTTTGGGGCACTGGAGGAGGCGTGCCTTTACCCACATGTGTGCGGCCGGACAGACGATCACAGATGACACTGAAGGTAGGTCGATCCGACAGCTCCTCCTTCCAACAATCCATCATCATTGAGTATATATCATCCGGAGTATCAAGAGGTCGCTCAAGACGGTGCCCTGCCTTCAGGTACTCCAGCACTTGCGAATTTCCAAGTTCCTTGTACGGCGCGTAACCCACACTGTAGATCTCCCACAACACGACACCATACGACCACACGTCGGAGGAGAGTGTGTACTTGCTGCCATCCTCAATCACTTCCATGGCAGCCCACTTGATTGCAATGTCACCAGACGTGAAGTGCGAGCCCTGTGGACGACTGCGTCCAAATCCACCAATCTGAGCAATGCAAAATAACGATGGCTGTTTAACTTGCTTCCCCCGAACACCAAAAGTGACATATCTAACAGTTCGCAATTATACCTTCTAATTTAGTTGACGATATTTAGACTGTGACTATGTGTTTGAAAGGCGTCATTTTATTCTATCAAAATAAATTTAAATCCAATAGCTTGCAGGTCGTAATCTTTGAAGGAATTTTTATTTAATTTATAAGAAAAATGTCGTGAAACACACACCCAAACACCCACCTTCAGTCTCTTATTCGCGTCAAGGAGGATGTTGCGAGCAGCCAGATTTCTGTGCTGAATTTTCCACTTCTCGAGAGCGCGCATTCCAGTCGCAATATCCTTGACGAATCCGCGAAATTCCCTTTGTTGAACGAGGTCACTGCTGTTGTACAGGCCTTCCAAGTAGTTGGCGAG
>UXSR01000376.1:0-38484 GCA_900604375.1 Mesocestoides corti
TATTTTGCGCTTTTGTTCAGATGACGACATGTGGAGGTTTGCTGGACTTGAGTTATGCGAAGAGAGTTAAGAGGTCAATCTCATGACATAGTTAATCCATGGAAGCACTCAACGCTGGAGAAACGTGATTGAGACCAAACAGAACTTTCGCACAAATGAAACATTTAAAAAACCCGTCAATGGCAAAGAGGTTTACTAATTATTATTTGCTTGCCAAAACTACTAAGATATATTCTAAGCATAAAGAATCATGTGTTTGAACTTTTACATTGCTTCAATGCTTGCTTGCAAACGGTTTGGATTGACGTCTGCTAAATTAACTAAAACAATTTCGAAGCCATGGGTGCTACCACTATGAAATGGCTTTGTTGTGTAAATGAAGGAATTTGTTATTTTGTGTTGGAATTTGTGATTAAGTATGATAATTTATGAAGGCAAAAAGGATTAATCATACGTTTAAAATGTGATGGTTAATTAGAAATAAGTTTTCTGACTATTAGTCCAAAGCAACACAGTGTTTCGCTACAAACTCAATTGAGGTAGAGACCGAGGTCTACAATGCTGTATTCAGTTCAAAGTAAACAATTTGCAGTTTTATTGCGAGTTCCTGGTGTTTCTAGACACCAGTCGGGAAGACCGGATTAGCAAAGTAATAACACCCGAGTAGTCGTTAAAATGAGACGATGATAAATCATCTAAGAAGGCCTCCAATTGCATAAAATAAATTCTAAATTGCCTAGGGCCTTGAGAAAACAGTATTTACTAGTGAAATACGGCCAAACAAATTGGCGAAATTCCCTAAAATGTAAAGAAAACCGGGCAATTTCATCTTGATCCTTGAGCATCGGTAGAGGCAATAATTAATTGAAACTTTCGTTCCAATATTTGACAAAATGCCTGAAGCAAGCTTGCGTTAACCCTGTTCCCTTGGAAAGTTTCCAAAACTTGGCTGTCAGGCTAATCGATTTTGACCTCGAATAGTATCGAGAACTAGTAATCAGTTAGCGATAATCACGTGAATCAACGTATTATATTGCCCAATCACATTGCCTTACGTGAGCTAATCCAAGCTTACTTACCACGGAACACAAATTGGGCAAAAATTAGTGTTGAAAATGTCTTTATTCTAGCGCAAAACGGAGTAGTACTCCTTTGAGGTCACCCTAATAAGCACACACATCGCTTACAGGTCACACCAACTCTCTTTCTATTGGTTCTGTTGTTTTCGTGAATTTCTGTTGCTCAACACGTTGGTGAAATCACACAGTCCAAAAATTAAATCAGGGTAAATGGCTACCTCAAACGACTCCACAATAAGTTGGAAAAAATTTGTTGATTTTGTGTCTGGTATTGGTTGCCTGTCCAAATTGGCTTCAAGATGCTGCTCATATTGACTTCTTCCAGGATACATGGAGATGGACACTTGAAAAAATTAAGTCAGAATCTCATTTTCCAAAATATTAAGCGAAACAGAAACCATATTACCGAATTTTATTACCATTATGCTCTCTTGTTATGCTAGGGGCAGTCAAGACGTTATTCAATGACATTGAGTGCCTTGATGAAAGGCAGCGTTTTATGCATTTGTAGTCGCAAAGTCAATGTAATATAATTTCCGCTTGAAATCTATAACACATCTGTGATTTAATTTTTTCCCTATAGAATTGTAATTATGTGATTACCACCACTAAATCGAACCCAGTGGTTGTTATCATAAATCGGGGTAAACGGCATACATTCTTCGTCACAGAAATTGGGGCGTGATTCTTAAAAATATTTCAGTCCCTAAATAAGTAAAACTATGGGACTGCATGCTCTGTTTTGTATTTTGTCACTGGAATGAGCATGTCATAATCGAAATCTGGCTGAATTAAACAAAAGGAATCGCTTTTGCAACCATACGACAGATTTTAGGCAAGTAACTTGGCTTTCAGCCAGACAAAAGTAAGCAGTCTGTCCGATTAGAGCAGGCTTTTAATTTACAACCCCAAATGAGTAACCGAGCGTAAGAATCACGAGGAATTAACTATTAACCGGTGAAATTTGCCACCACAAACTGTCTTGATAGTTGATGCCGACCACGGCCATCTAACTTAGCTTCCAAACTCTACTCGATATGGCTAGTTGTAGAACTCTTTGGCTGGAATAAGTTGTAAACCGGCTCCGATACGTGTGTGGCTCCCGTACTTCGATCCTTATCTACACGAAGTGGTACTCAGGCTTTAGTAGTTGAACTCTTTAGCATTGTAATTATTTAAGCGCACCTAACAATCCAAGACCGGATGGGACAGAAGGCAGATGTATCATCCTAAGAAATTTATTATTGCAAAAAACTAAAGCCTTAAAATGCATTGCAGCATAAACGAGGACTTGCACGAACAATACATTTCACGCACTTTATTGTTTTGTTTCATTATTCAGCTTTTTAATCTGCCCCAGTAGAATGAGTTGTCGGGCTTTTTTAGTTTATGAGTAAATGAAAGTTTCTGCTTATTGTTAGAATCGGTCCATTGCCTCTTTTGAGAGTTGGGGTGTAACTTTTTGGTACGCCTTTACCTGACAACGCCCTGACATTAGCCAATTTTCTTCATTCAATTTCTAAAGCACAGCACCTCTACGGATGTATTAGGTGTTTGACTTTTTATTTAACATAGAATAATTTCCGTGGTCTTTTTTGGCTTTGAAATGATAATACACAATGTTTCGAATTACTGAACAACAAGTCGGCTTGAGTTATGTAACCTCTCAGAATGGCGGAGTTTACAATGACAATGGATACACAGCACATTCGATGGCACTGCGTTCTTACAAATCGCAAAAACAAGTGAATTGGGCCTCTAAAGCATGGGAATTTTGGGTCTTATGAAACGTGCAATTGTAGGAGTGACCAGCCGCGCCTCGTACAGCAGCCTTTCAAGTTGAAAATGCGGAATTGCAAGCTCTGTTGGATGAAGACTCAATGCATACGTAAGAAGAGTTTGCAGTTCGGTTTGGAGTCACCCAAGCACCTATTTCCAAGCGTTTGCACCAAATGGGAAAAATTCAAAAAAACTTGTGAGTTGTGTTGACCGAACATAACCTAGGTCAACGGATGAACACATGCCTTTCACTGCTTGTCCGCCGGCGACATTGTATATGAGAATCTTAAAATAAAACGGTTTCATGGGTAGATCTCGGGCTGCAGACCAGTACATCGACATCGAAAGAGGACATTCACTTGAAGAAGGTTCTCTTGTGTGTCTTGTGGCCCATGAAAAAATGCACTTTATTGCGAACTCCTGGAACGCTACAGCCGGAAACTGAACAAGCAGAACGAAGAACGTGATCAGACAATGCCATTTGCTGGGCAAGGAAGGGGCAGACAAGTGTTACTGCCGCATGACAACGCTCGACCATCTCCCGTTACTCGTGCTCCGAAGACCCTCTTGAATTTGCGATGGGAAGTTCTTCCACATACGGCACATTAACCGGACTTGGCCTCATCCAACTACCATGTGTTCCGGTCAGTGCAACACGCCCAAGTGGGTGAATGGGTCAAAACGCAGGACAAACCCTGTAAGTATCCTTCGTGACGACATTCGTACGTTACCTGAGAGGTGACACGGAGCCATAGACACCAATGGACGATGTTTCCGAAATTGTGTTCGCTATTCTCTGCGTTTTTATTCGATAAATTTGGGATGATGGTGTAACCCTGTCAAGAAAACTACATCCGCTAAAATCGGATTAAATTCTAGTGGTGCTTCACAGAAATCATCACAGATGATATATTTTGCATCACCCTTACACTGAATTTGGTAGGTTATCAGATCTTTTATCATTCAACAGATTTCGCATTCTGCTTAAATAGTTTTGATGTGGATAATGCAAACGCTGACACATTCTCCGCCAGCACTGATTCCACATCCCATCAAGTGGCTCCTTGGGTTTTTCATGACCATTTGCCTTATAAAGAGGTTTTGTAGTGCAACGTTTTGCTGATATCACACCCGTTTGTTCCCGCGTTTATTCGCCGTGGATTTTCATGCCCTCTTTATCTAAGATAACCTTGTTTTCTTGTATTCAGCGTTAGGGATAGCTCACACATGATTTACCTTAAGCGGCAATTTTTAACTGCACACACGAATGACGCATTAGAAAAATTGAGGGCTTACAGCTCACACCACCTAGACTGGCCTCGTTAAATTCATCCGCAAAATTTCTCCGGGTGCGAACGCTGAAATCGCCAAGTCGTCCTCAGTTTAAGGTTACTGCGAGGGCACCGACGCACAACTATCGCCACTTCTAACATCGCATAAAAGTGCACTAGCGTATTCACATCACCTTGATTACAATTAATGCCTAAAGAAAGAAAGCATTCTTGCTGACGTGGGTAATTTGCATCTTTAATTAACAACGCTGTGGACTTGGTTTTCCTTTGAGTAAATATGGGTACAGATGGGTCAATGAAGTGAAATGCATAATTAGGCAAAGTCGCGTAATCTTGATGGCAAGATAATGCAATTTATGCTGATTTGTAGGTGCACAGCCGATGTCGTGATATCCATCAGCAGTATCGCGTGGTAATTTATCATAACACTGAAACCACGTGCTTCACTCTACTATTCTCGTGTGTTGACGTGTTGACTACCGTCAAATTAAATTTGCAGAAGGTTGATTCGAAGCAATCGATTTATTGTGAGCATGTGGCTGTTTTTCTTAACTGCACCACAAGGCTGCGAAGGCGACCATCTATTCACCCGATGAGTTAAATGTTTTGGTTACGCCTATTGGTGCTTGTGGGCCTAGAGTGGGTCTATAACCAATGAAGGTCAGGTGGCAACATAAATGTGCCTGTAGTAAGAAGGCGATAGACAGAATCCTGAGTGAAATCATATATTAAGAGAGGAGACAAGTGTTTTGTACCAATGCAAGTCATGCAACCCAAAACAGGCTATTTGTGCCGGTTCTATGCCGAGAGTTTAACTAAGTCGCGGAGTATAATATTGTGGGGCGGATTTCACCTTGCATGTCCCTAAAATATTTAAATAATATTTGATAATGCAAAAATCCAGTTTACAGTGATAAAAGTATCGGTTTAAAAGAAAAATCTAATTCGAATTTATCCGAGAGACGCATATTCTGTGTTTAAATTAGAAGTGCAAAAGATTTTCTTGAAATAAAATTAAGAACCTATATCGCTTTCGCATGTCAAAGCGACTTAAATAATTGAAGGTTAAATAGTCACAATGGGATTAGTATTAGCGCAAAACTGATCTCACGTGATTGCAAGAAATATTGGAGTTTAGCAAATTCTGGTCACTTAACACCTCCAATTGACGTTGAATGCAAAATACATGGTCGATAGGTTCGGGCAACTTTGGAAACGAGCCATTAAGTCTGACCCTCTCTTCAAGCCAATTTTCGTTAAACCACGACGAAGCATAAAGAGATTTAACGTTCAGAAACCCTAGGAAATGTGGCCGGGTGCGCGAAGCTCCTTAAGATCAGACTTAAAAGGAAATTGAATCAAAATTGCAAAAAAAGTTTAACTGTAACCCAAATAACCCTCGTCAGTGTGGACAACTTTTGAACGAATTAGACGGCTTTGGCAAATTCAATTGCCAACGGACTCACATGGGCGCTAAGTTTAGATAGTCAAAGACGCACAGTAACTTAAACCATATTGAGTTAGTTGCATTGACGAATATGTGTAAGGCGATCAAAGCTCAAGTTCAATTTTTGTTACTCTACATACCAGTTCCGCGTCAAGATTGATCACCACCAGGGGGCGTCCCCCATTTCGGAAAGCTTTTATGACAAACCTAGCCGAAACATTCACACCCAACACAAACTCACTGGTTCTGGAAATTGTCTGAGCTGGACTTAATATTTGGAGGAGTTTTTCTAGAAAATAAAGTGAAAATTTTGCAGTGTTTTTTTTTTGACATTTACCTTAGAGGGCTCTGGGCTCCAAACGAGCAACGATAAATTTGTTCATTAAAAGGTTTAAATATAGATATAAGGCATATTTAAGTAGTGTAGTTTGCTCGTATTTCAGCTTAGGTGAGCTACCTAAAAAAAAACTACTGATTCAAAATCAAGCGGCGGCGCGTGAAAGGTTTTGTCTTAGCTCATTTAAAAGTAATTTAAATTAAAATTAAAGTTCAATCAGCCACATGACACACAAGGCATCCACACTAATTGGGCAGTCATTAGACCGAAATTGTTAACTTTTGTATCATACAAAGGAGCTGTCGTTCACGTTCACGCTTAGGCGAATTTTCAAGGCACCTTGGAAAAGATTTTGCCGTCTGGTTTTATGTTGGTTTATTAAGAGACGCTGCTAATCCTCAACTCCACGGCTATTTTGTTCAGAAACCTATTAACTAAATTAACAGACATTTCAGTTAAGTAGGCCATAAATTAATTCAAAGTCAAACAATAAATTTACGTATCTCGATTGCACACTGAGTTGTCTGAATCGGGCATTTCAGATCAAATATGTTAACTTAAATCAGATCAAATAGCCGTTGTGGCATGCAGTTGGTATTGCTGGCTAAAAAACTCCAATGTTTATGACAAGTTAAACATAGTTTGTGTATGCAACATGCCAGTTGTCCATTAGTGTAAACTTCCCGTTTGCTTGTTCAGCTTTGGTCGATGTACACCTCCAAGCGGAAAGAAAGCACACTTGGTCATAGCTTTCTTTTAATGAGAACTCCAACACACAGTGGATTACTGAACAAGGTGGCTAACAACCTTTTTGATGCCTCTTCTTGCCTCGAGTGTGTGTGTTTTAATTACTAAAACTGTGGCTAAGCGTTGCCTTCGTGTTGGTTCATAATAGGCTTAATTGCATAAGCGTTACCGCTGTGAGTTCGTGAGTCACTGCCAATTAGCCTAATCAGTCGTGAGACGCTCTTCTGATTACCATTCCGCCTGATCGCTCGCCTTTGCTGTACATGTGAAGAATGGGTGTCGATGTGACAATTTCTACAGCAGGGCTCTTCGTTACGGGAGTTGGTTGTGCTCTTTATTAGATTATAAAGAATACATGTGTCTCAAACAAGACTAAAATTGAATTTTTTTGTCAAGAGGTGGTATGGAAATCAGGAGCTGGTCACGAAGTCAAGTTATTGCCTACATCAAAGTTAGTATCAGGCATTTTAGTTAAAGCCTGCGTTTAAATAGAGGGCGCGTTTTTAGTCACCAAACTGTCGAAATTAGGAGATCGAGTATTTATGTTGTATTAATTCGTGAATATTTGAAGCTCATTAAAGGAGAAGGTAGACAAGGATCGGTTTTTAATTCTATCCCATTCCTTGGAAATGCAAGTAACCTTTAATGAAATGCCGCACATTATGGCTGATTTTCCATCCTTGATAATTATCTGCCAATCATCTCAAAGTTGTGGCTTTGGTCTCCTATACTACGTTGGCTTAATGGAAAATCTGGGAACCACTTTGGTGGAGAAAATTCAGCCAGACGCTTGAGGTCACTGATAGAAAATGAATAACAGACATTCACCATAAATCGGATTTAGGTTCATTCAAATTAGCGTTATCAGTTCACGCATGGGGAAACTACGGTGCCATTAGAGTTGCACTTAGAACTGCCGGAGCTCACAGTGAAAAGTGCATGTGATGTGTTCAAATACTACTACCGGAAATCCTGAATTCATTTTTAACTGATGATTTGTTCAGTAACATGATACTTTTAATGAACAGGTGGATTGCCAGATATGTGGCCGAGGAACCGCATTGGGGTCACATCACTCGCCAAAAGCACCTGCTGTTGATGCATAAGCTTAAAAAAGGGCAATTGTAAAGCAAATGAAAATTAACAGCAGTGGTAGGATTTGCATAAAGGCATTGTACGAAGGCAGTTTGTAGATAATGAAAGACTGCGTGGTGTTGATATGCATTCCAGCAGTTACCTAGTGTGGTTTCTATGACACGGAAGTCGAAAAATGCACAAACACATGAAAAGAAAAACCCCATTGGACGTGAGGCTCTCGAGAAAACGCGTTGAGTGTTTGGGCTAGGTTCTACCGCTCGGCGTCAGGTAAAAGGCGAATGAAAAAGCCGCCCAGGAGGCATGGTGAAAACTGTCAGCTATGCAATGGGACTAAAATTGTGCATATCTGGAAGGAGAACGAAAGAATGCAGTAGATAGTGACCGCAGAACAGATGACGACGCTAGAAAGCCGGTAAAAAAGCACAGGAACCAAGATGATAGAGGTAAGGAACAGTTCATGATCCCTTACTCAGAAGTTAGGGAAGCATGCTGCGGAAAAAATTTCCATTGAACAGCTATCGTTGAAAATGCCGTGTAGTTCTCTTAGGTAGAAGATATTTAAACTAAAATTGTTATAGCCTTTTGTTAAAGGTTTCATTTCTGCGTAGTGAAAGCAGTCTACTTGTTGTTGGAAACATACACACACAGAGGTTATTTTTCCGATGCCTCTTCAAAATAAACACTAAAAAGCGTAAATATAATTTCAACAACTGACGATTACCGCAAGAGGGCTAGGCAAATCAAATCAGATGAAAACTAATTACGTTTAGACAGGGTTTTGACGATTACTTGTGTGTGTGTGTGTACATGTAGTTATAATGATGCAGTAGTTGTGATTACTATATGCAAAATAACAGCGTTTAATTATGGTTTTCGGCAGAATTGCAAGCAATTTTCAGTGACTGATTTTAATCACAGTCTGCTGCATTTCAATCAACATTGCCAATTCAAAACTTCTACGGTGAACACTAATTATTGCCAAGATTACGTTTTATTGAGCAAGGGGAAGGTGTAGAGAAGCCTTTTACAATGCTGTTACTACCTCATCGTAGTATAAATTCATCAGATTGAGCATTACAACTGAGGCAATAATTTTCTGGCCTTTACTGCTCTCAATCACAGTTGTAATTTTGCTCACCCCACATAAACTATATTGACGAGGTGTTAGCTATAACATAATGCACCCTTTTTCGTCATAATTTGAGTCAGCCGACGCAAAAACGACGTAAGGAGACTGAGTACCCGATACCGAATTATAGCAGACCCTAGCTGTCTTAAAAAAGACCACCGTCAACTCAGCTACACAAAAACGATTGGGCGATTCAGCAGACTGCAGGAATCTACAACGCAATACCGCTTTTTGGTAAGGCTGTAAATGTGTTTGTCAATAAAGCACGGATTGTAATAGCGTCCAGTTGCTAAAGCTACCAAAGGATAAGTAGAGCATAAATTGCTGAATTTTCAAAATCGAGTTAAGGAGGCATTCGTACACAACTACAAAATAGTGTCCAACGCACAGACACTGTTAATTCGCAGATTGAATCAAAATTGACCCGGTCAGTTATTAAAACCTGACCTAAAACCCTAAATATGGTCTAAATTCGCACCAACGCTTGTAGATCGAATTTCTTAAGAATGTGCTCCAATTAGCAAAAAAGTAGACGATCGAACCTGTCGCCTGTGGTCTCGCCCGTAGTAGTAGTGCCAGACGCAATGCCTAAAAAGAATTACTCGTATTATTCTACTACTACAAACCTTCGTGAAACAAATTTTCCCATGAATATTTGAAAGCAGTGGTGATGCGTTCAAACTGGGGTCGAGTAAACAACTCGCATGGCAGGAGTGTAACTGATGTCAACGCGTCTGAAAACGCACGAAACGCGAAAATTTCATTGTTATGTTAGGGAGGCACGGCAATGCAAAAGGGTGTTTGTGTATAAGCTCAGAAACGTGAGAGCATTATTTGTAAAGTGTAATTAATTTGGTCGCTCAACCACGTTACTCCAGCGTTTTAGGCATCCATAAATTAACTATGTCATGGGATTGACCTCTTAACTCTCTTCGCATAACTCAAGTCCAGCAAACCTCCACATGTCGTCATCTGAACAAAAGCGCAAAATACTCAATTGAGGACTCAGGATCTGGACAAATGTAATCTTATCTAACCAATTCCATCACGGCTCTGCTTCTCCAACCCACCGCATTCATTTCAAGCCGTTTTGTGCAGCAAAAACCCCACCATTCTGATCAAAGTCTGCAAATATTTCACCCGTCTGCTGTGGGTGCAAGCCTCAACACACAATTCAGAGGTAACAATGTTTGGAGTGTAGGGGGAATTAACACCATTAGGCGTGTCTTCGATGGTGCACGTCCACGCAGTGAGATGGACTGGGAAAGTGAACAGCGTGTGTGTGTGTGTGTGTGTGCGGGTGTGTGCATGCGGAAAATTACACTGGGATGAGTGGAGTGGATGTCAAATGCACACATGTGGTTGTTCCCATGAATGCAGGAATCGTGCTTCATCCGAATTCTTTCCCACACAACATTCGCAGTAACCTTGAGCAAGTCGCTCGACTGTGCACTTGGTGGAGTCTTTCGTCGCATTATCATCAATTGGTCCAAATGTTTTTTAATGCACTGGCTGTTTGTTCGAGAGACGCCACACTTCCACATGTCCTACATCCGTCCATTAACGTCCACTACACAACTCGAAATCGGCTCCAACCAAGTCGGTCCTGATGTTTCGAAATGCCTTCCATTTCAATGGAGCCTCGTCCTGTTCATGCACACCCTTAGGAGGTGGGAATTGAGCCAGTGACACAAGCCTTCCTTTGATACAATGCACTCTCCCCAACTTTCTACAATTGAAGCGCCTTGCATGTTGGAGAATTAAAGTGACACACCGAATAGTTTGATGTCCCATTGGCATCAACGGCGGTGATGTTGACACGAGTTCCCTCGTCATTCGAGAACACCGGCTACCTGAATCCGCATCACTAACAGCATGATGCCACATTCGCCATCCGCCTGCATTATTCTGCTGCTTCACATTATACATCTCATCCCGCCTACACGTCGAAAATTGCTTGCTTGAAAAATGCCCCCCTGAGGCTGTTGGACACACTGCCTACGGGATTCAAGAATCACGAAACAGCCGGTACATTTGTCACTCTACAACGACGACTGGTCGCATATCATGTGATGCAGTCACACTACTCGTTGAGATGCCTACCATCAAGTGACCCATCGTCATGCGATTTGGATGGCAAAGTAGCATCGAGAGCACTGCGTGGTGGCCTGAGCGCGTCCAACTACAGCAGATGCGTCAGTCTAATTTAGATGGTCCATATCACTGCTGAAGCCATGCTGATCAAGGCAATAAACCAGAGCTCCTACAGATCACAATTAGAACAGCACCATAGTCACGGCGACCCAGTCATGTGGATTCACCTATGCTAGGCACACTTTTTACACAAGGTTATATCGCATATCTGACGGGAATATCGGATCAGTGTTATCTGAAGGCATAAATGACCTCGACCCGTGTAGACTGGACAAGCGCTTGATGAAATATCGAGAACATGATTACACTGACTTCGATTTAAAGGCAGAGTGCACTCCTAACTTCAAACTACCCTGTTCTAACTACGTTTATGAGTTACTATGAAGTGGGCTGCAGCCGTCTCACGTCAACGATGCTTCTAGCGTGCTATTCACCTGCATTACCTGAGGCTCGAACTAAATCTCAAAGTGTAGCAAGAATGCATTTGGGGCCCACATGTAGTAGAGCAGATGTTGAATCTACCTGCAATCACAGAAAAATAATAGTTGTAATAGTAATAATGAGAAACGGATAAGGGAACTGCAGAGCGGAAACAAAGCCCGTGGAGGCAATCTTTGCAGCAAGCCAGTGGCAAACAAGAGTCGGAGGGGGGTGGGTGGGGCAGAAGGATGCAGGGTCTGACAGCATGGCGGCACGCATACACGCATTCTAGTATGTACACATTCATTTGTTAGGAGTGCGAAGAGGACAACTCCATGAATTGAGTTAAATAGCTCGAGCGGGCGTGTTGCTGTGCTGGACCCGGGACGACGTTATAAAACCAAAATTCAGAGGGTTACTTGTTTAGTGTGTAGACCACGGTAAACCGAAGAAAGACTCAGAGACGGATAAATGACTCAGACGGTGGTTTGTTCGGGCGAGCACACTTTCTTCTTTGACGACTACTCTTGATGAGGCGCATACGGTAAGATGTAAGGATTTAGTGGGCGTTGGAACATTCCTCCATGCTTAAGTACAGCAAACACAGCAGAATGAGGAACAACGCAATGGAAAAGTTGGCTGTACGGAAGAAAAGAAGGGCTGTAAACATCACAAAGGGTGAAATAGAATAGGTGGAAATTGGGGGTGGTGATGCAGTTATGTAGACGATAGGGCAACGTCATTATTCTGGCTCCCGTTTTTCATGGATATGTTTTCTTCTGGGCCATGGCCATTGTGCTCATGACCACCATTGTCAAGGGACATGTCTGTGACTCCGTCAACGTCTCCGGGAGTATTCTGAGACGAAGACACTTGCTGCGTCTGCTGACGTTTTTTTCCAGCTAGGAGACCCTCCCAAACCGTCTTTGCCCCCAGGACCTGCATGGCATGTGCGAGAATATTCCTTTGGCTCTGTGAAAGACCAGCGGCTAACTGGAGGGCCTCTGGATCGTCGGGGGGCGGAGCAAGATCAAAAGGATCATAGCCACAATATCCGAGTCCACGCCGTTGCTCCCCATGGCATCGGAGAGCGTCAGATGATGAAGAAGTGGTACTTCGAGAACCTTCTGCGGAGAAGGCCTCCCCGCTACTGGCACCTTCAATGCGATCAAGACAATAGTGGCCCTTGCTACCCATTTCGCAGCCCCCACCAGCACTGTCAGGACTTGGCGGTCCATAATAGGCACCGTGGGGATAAAAGTTGGTGTTCTGGTCCGCATTTTGGGGATCGTAATTGCCGGGGCAAAATTGACCGGACTGCATGTGCTGAAAGTTGACAAAACGAATTTTATGAAGAGACGACCGGTTGAATCAGGCGAGTAAAACATGCAACACGAAACGACAGCGTGACGTACAGCATTATGTGCAAACTTTAGATAGTCAGCAAACTTACAGCAGTGTGACATGGCGCACGCAACACAGGATAACAATGTTGAATAAACAAAACCAATTAATGATCAACCAATTAGGCGTCAGCTCAGCGACAGGATTTTGTATTGAGTCGATTTTATGGGGAACTAAGCTGTTTTTTTTAAACAGGAAAGAAATCTTAGCCCACATGTGAAGGCCTTGTGAAATGTGTAGATACGGAAATACAAAATGGACCACAGTACGGACATGTCGACAGGGACTTGACAACGGCAGATTTAGTGCTCTCGTCTTGTGTGCGAGGGAAGGTGACTAACTTCAACACAGGAAACCAGAATTCATTAAATAACAACCCACGTAACTTGAGGCACAACAAAGTAACCTGCAACCAACTTTTTACGGCAAAAAATCACTAGATAATAGACCAAACAGCACAAAATCGTCTAGTTAGGTGGTAAATGGGGAAGAATGACGTGAGAATAAGATTGGCAAATGTATTTTAGGGGCCTCTAGGTCTGCCCCGGAAAAAACTGTAGAGCACGAAAAACGACATGCTTTGTGCAAAGCAAATCGGGTTTTCGCGTGGAATACGCACGCCCGCGCATACATGTGGGCTACGTACGTGGGCTCCACTGACCGCACAGCTAACACGCCCAGAAACCGATTTCGTGCCTTCAAAGTGCACTACCGTTATATTTGACCGAGGTAGTTGCAGCGACAATAAATACACGTGAATCTATTTCACGTGCCCCACGTTATTACAAGGTTTCGTTGATGGCTTGCGTGTTAACACAGCCTCTAAATGCGCGATGAGACTTGCGAATGGCGTTGAATCACATTCGTTAATCCTGTCGCACCATTCTCCGACACAGTGTGTCCCTTTTCACAGCATGCTATCAGTCGATTAGAACATCAACTCACACCTAGTTAGTGCGAAAGACTATCCTGGATCATCACTGCGTGTGATAACACTCACCTAGGTATCGATATTAGCAGATTTGTGACTCGCTATAAATACACAGGATCATCAACGACTACCTCGCTCTGTGTTCACAATGAAGACCAGTAAAATACGCGCAAATGCGAATGAACACGTTAAATTAGAATGAGACCAGCACAAGCGCCAATGAATTGCGTAATTTGCTTGGTGCGACTTAATACACCAACTCTGAGGTAATAGATAAGGATAAGAGATTAGAGCAGCGAATGTAAGGTTTCGGCATCACACCTATCGAAGCACAACATAAAATGAGGTACACGCATGCATCCGGCGAGATTGACATGCGCGAGCTGGCGTCTATCCTACGACGCTGGACCACACGAAATAAGCCTACTTGCACTAATTCTGTCTTCACAGTTGCCTCAAAGAACTCCCCTTCCTCCGACTCGGGAGTATAGTAACAGTACGGCTGATATCTAGGATGCGACGAAGACGCATAATGGGATGCTGAGTGTGAAAAATAGGAGAACTCGCCCACCTGAGGCGGTGCAGCCATGTGAACTCCAGAGAGCAATCTGTCATCAATAAGGCGTTGATCGACTTCTAGTTCGCCGTCTGCTGAACTGTGCAGAGCAGCGGATGGCCTTTGTAGGAGGAGATCGGTGTCGGTGGGTGGCACTTGGTGACAGGGATGCCGAAAAAAAGGGCCCTCGAGAAAGTCAGCAGGCGCCCCTGTTATCCAGGGGTGTTGGAGACATTCCCATGCCGTAGCCCGTTGGTTAGGATCGTAGGCGAGCATGGGTTCAAGGAAGCTGGTGAAGAGTTTGGCATCGCGCAGCTCCCAATCGTACTTCTGGACCAAAACACTAAGGAGATCCCAGGGTTTCAAAACACGTATGTGGCGGAGACAAGCTAAAGGCAAATGGAGACCATGAAAGCGCATGGAAGAACACGATATGAAAGTCGAATTTTATGATGGGCCGATGCCTAATTGCAAATACGCATTTAAGACATTTCCTTGGAAATATAACCTGCTTAATGACACATAATGGCTTGGCGAACAACAAACTACAACACTTGAAATTGTGCTAAGGGAAATCAAGGGGTTTTACAACGATTTGCACTCGAAATTGGTGAAAAAAGTAATTCAAGGTAATAAAATAGATGCTTCTAGTAATAACTACGAAAACCATGCGATAATAATTACTTGTCTATTTATTACTGGATGAATCGGACTGGGTAAAATGTGATCGGATACATTAAGCAAATTACCAGCTTAAGCCTGAATTAAAACAATAACAGAAATTTCAAACCAAGAGGACCAATAAAGGAATTATGTGGCCATGGGTAATTTATTAAGTGTGATGAATCGAGTTACAGATGCCGAATGCTAGTAAGTCGGAGGCAAAAACCATCGATGACTAGTGGTGCATGCGTAAAGCAACCACCACAAGTGACTAATACGCGCACATTACAACACCCCCTAGGCCAACTCCTACGCACACACACAGGTGAGGGTGGCAGATAAATATAAAGGCATACCTCGTTTGTCGAAGAATTCTCGCGAGTACTTCCCGGAGGCGACAATATTGCGGGGAATGGGGCCAAGAAGTTCAATGATATGTGCAAGATGATCTTCGTCACGCGAATACTCATCTCCAGTGTGAGGGTCAAACAAGTAATCCCCCGTTGCCAATTCAAAAGCCTGGGGAGGAGTGGATAATGGTGACTTAGCTAAGATATTTGTTGAAAGTCAATGCATAACCATTGAAAAAAAGAATCAGATTTCTGACCGATTCGCTAGTTGTAACAATAACAGCGTTAATGAGAGTCTGCAGACACAAGGGTCCGAAGTAAAACCTGAAGAGCAGTGACAACACGCCACACTCCCACGCTTGAACACTGCTAAATCGAAATAGAAAAGGAGCTTGTGCGCGGGCGTAAGACATATGTCAGGATTAGGGCTTTAAGACACTGGGATTGCGTACTTATACAAACAATTCCGGGGACAAATTGACATGATAGCGGTAACAACAACGGTGTTACTTAACGCTTAGTAGACCAACGCATTGGAAAGTCGGCAGACCAGGAAGTTTGCATAGATAAGCCTTCAGTGAACAACAATCAATAACGCGAGGTCGGCTATAGTAGCTGCTGAACCCGCCGACAGTTTGAAACTGTCGAGCGATCAAACACAATCTGAAACATCCCTAATCTGCTGCGGATACCTTCACATGCGCATTACAACACGCAATACTCGGGTTCCGGTAAGTTCAATAGTTGTGTGGCTCTTAATGAAGCAAGACGCCCAGATCTTGAGATAAAACAGACAGGTGCATGGAAAGTAAACCACAAGATTTGAACTACTGATGTGAAGTACTTAGGAGTAAACGAGGCAAACACCTAACAAAAAACTTGGTAGGATTGGTGAAACTCGATGAAGATGAGTTGACTAGGAGGGACTTGGAAAATAGTCAAGAAGTTGTCATTAAACTCGATTAACCTGAGATTTTGAGGCAGTTTTTGAAATCCGAATAGCACAACCTTAGAACTTGGGCAGAATGTCGTCTAACTTAGCTCCCTAGAGAAAATCGAGGGCAGTAGGATATTACAAGCACCAAACCCATGTCGTGTTAAGCAAACTGCTACAAAAAAAACAACTTAGAGGAAGTCGGTGTGAGACGCTAGACGGTGTGAAAAATCACCGACGCACTTGAAAACATTTGCACTTATTTGATGTAGACAGTTTGAGGGTATCACTGCGGCTGTTGGATTAAGTTACAGTGTAATTTTCCGAGAATTTCACACAAACCCTTCCTAACTGCACCAACCTAGATTCCCTAAAGTTGCTGCATGAGTCAAAATATGCAAGCAAGTGCTATCCGATCAGAAATCGTAAATCAAGGCGGGTAACATTGAACACGGAAGTTAGTGCAAGACCATTATCAAAGAGCAAATACAGCTGTGAAATCATCCTGAGTAGATATTCGCAATAAACAAGATGCACAAGGCTTACTGTGCACGCGGTGCTCCAGATATCAGCCGGGGTGCTGTACCCTGCCCCAATAAGGACCTCCAGGGCTCGGTACTGACGGGTCTGAATGTCCTCTGTGAATTTCTTGTAAGTCCAACAGGCATTTCCTAGATCGGCAATTTTTACGTCTATGTCGCAGACCTCCTTGCTGGCATCAGGCTCCACGAATATGGGCTCCAAGAGGAGGGAACGGCGTTTATCGACCAGTCCGGTCCCATTTGCTGTCACCGGGCGGACAAACATGCTGGCACGTTTGGTCAGAACAGCGTCGCTTGACGTAACCTTGAGGGACCCCATTTTCGGACGAATGGCGGGGGTGGTGGGTGAAGTTACGTCCGGCAAGACATCTTCAGATAGAGTCGTTTTCGGGTTGCAGGACTTGGGTGAAGAATCACTCGATGATTCCTAAAGGGAGCAACAACCTACGCTCAGACGTGCTCATTAGGCCTGGATCCGAGCGACAGTGCCGAATATACTGCAACAATTGAGGGTTTGATTACCTTGGCAAGACCAGGTTCTATTAAACTGGAATCTGATTAGAGGGAAAAGGACAGGACTCTTCTGATGCTTTTAACAGTATCCAAAGGAAGACTTGTAACTGTGTTTAGCTTCATGCTAGACGTCTCGTAGACACTATGTTTGTTCAACAGCCCTTTACCGGTGAAATATACTGGCCGACTCTTATAAAATTGCTGACTCATAACGGTTAAAGCCACAAACAAGATGTTCAAGAGTTCTTAAGTCATCGCAGTCATCAGTAACAGCGGCTGAGCAATGAGTTGGATTGATTAAAAAGAACCACACCTAGTTAAATGCTCGAGATTAAGAACCGATTAAATGCAATAGTAAACTGAATAGTGACGTACATTTCCGGAGGTATGGACATTTTCGGTTCCTGGTTTGACTTCGTGGCTGTTCAGTGCATCGCTTGTAATATCTACCGCCGGAAAAAGACAATTGTAAGAACTGGGGCGCCATTTACACAGGTACTTTAACACAGCCCTAAAAAAACATTTTGTATTCTTCTGAATCATGTTGTTACCACAGTTCCATGCGTTCTCTTCACTTATGATATGGCGAAATTATTTAAATTTGATGCGAAACAGTTATTTGTTTCCATATCCTCTGTCAAAAATGACTTAGCATGGATGTAATGTACCTATCCGTCAACAAGATGAATCATTTAAAAGCACTTTACGATTCTACCACAAAGAGCATAGCATGGCTTTAAAGCTAGAATTCTAAAGACAGTTTACGCACAATTTTGAGCACCCATCAGCAGTCAAGGTCACAGTTATGGCGGACAACGTACAACATCGATAAAAAGGATGATTAATTGTAAGTTTGGTTAAGGACTAACAAGTTTCGGTTTTGCGCTTTCACAACAACCCGAGGTAACCAAAATTGGCGTTCCTTCATGACAAATGATCGGTTAAAAGATTGTTTAAAGACCACAATAAAGGTTAAGTGACGCATAGGGATTAAGCAAATTAGGGTAATATGTAGTGAAAATGCACTAGCAAAGCGGTGCAAACAAAATGGTAGCTGTCAAATTGATCGCACCCACACGCACACTGCAGTGATTTTCTGCGCTTGATGCCTCTCCCTCTACACACATCAATCTAAATAAAGTGACAGCCAACCCGCGAACACAAACTGCTGTGATTAGACAGTGTGGATCAGCAGGAAAACAATCGCCCCATTGTTTTGCAAAAGTGACAACAGGACTTAAACCAGTGAATTATAAATAAAGCCATCAAGCCACAGCGATGGCGCTATGAAAGTTCTTTAGATTTAGGACACACATTGCTGACATAGAGAGGAGAAAGTGAATTTAGGTTCAAGGGAGGGAGAGAGAAGACAAAACAACTCGAGAATTAGTTCCATAGGAATCAATATGGACATACGAATGGTGTAGGGTAGCAGTAGTAAACACACGTTTAAAATGTGCTCGTCTTTATTCACCGAACTCTAGCACCCACAGTCTAGAAATAAAAATGTGCTAGGAAATCACCACTTGGGGTGATGCCCTGCACTTAAGGTTATCCGTGTACAAAACTGAGGTTTACTAGAGGAAGAAAGTAAGGTGTCTGGGGCGAGTAAACAAGAACAAGTGGGAGGCGGGCGGACGTGGATCAAACGAAAAAATCGACACAGAGACAAAGATACCCACGTACTGTGAGGTGGTAGATCACTTATTGGCTGTGATTTAAAGGCTGAACCTGAGAAGGTGAGTGTGAATCATCGGCTTAGGGAGTGTGCAACAGGCAGAGTAGCATGTCGGATAATTGACCTGGTTTCGTCATCAGGTCTCACAACACTATTGACATTTGAGTGTAACATATTAGTCTTCTGCCGGTTGCTTTCGGGACCACGGAAAGGTGGGTCAGTGACTATTTCACAGTGTCTGGGTCCGGAAAACAGAGTTGACGGGGACGCGGTAACCCCATCAGGGGATGGTAAAAAACCAGCATCTCTCTTAGGCACAGAGGCAACCAGACTGGAGACTACGCCAACTATCGGAAAACGGGGAGCAAAACGTTGGCCCTAACAAAATCGATGTGATGTGGACACTCGGCGACGATCCGACAAAACTTGTTCATTGAGGCCGAAAGTAAGGAGTAGAGCTTTCGCAACACCAAATGATGCGTCTCATTAGACACAGAAACTTCTGACAACTCGTACCATGTTAGTGATTAAGCTAACGAAACCTACTTGGAGGAGGCACGGAGGCCGCTGTTTCGACTTTATCGATGGATGCAGTCTCGTCACGTCGCTCTCGAGACTTTATCGAGCCATCGTCGATGTCCCCTTCGGCAGGGGGATGCAAGAGACCCAGTTCCCTTAGACGTTGTTCTTGTTCACGACACTCAATTTCCTCCAATTCCTCGAACTCCTGTTCTAAAAGTGCCTGTTGCCTTTTCTGCTGCTTTTTCATGCGCCGTTTCTGGCCCTTACTTAGCTTGCCAACACTTTTTACCTCCTTGGGCGCTGTACTTACTAAAAAGATACATTGGTTCTAGTCAGGTTGATAGAGAGGCGCAAAAATGACCATAAATATGCTTGACGGATGAAACAATAGATTAAACGGCACAATATGCGCGCATAATAAACCACTACATTCTAAATTTGCAAATTATTTTGGATCACGTGTGTAAATGCACCTGTGGTTTGTTTCGCAAAATAATCACACAGGACATTAAAAATGTTTAAGATGCTTCAACTAGGGGTCTTCACGAGCAATAATATTTGCGTAGGCAGTAACACACTTCCGTGGTTGGTTTAAAACGTAAACCCGAAAATACAGGCAATGGGAATGGACATTAAGACAAAATCGTACCGGCTGAAACAGGAAGCTTAACCCCTCGACGTTGAGCATCGATGGACCCGGCAGCGAGGCGGCGAACAGCAGAATCCGAAATAGCCACCAAAATATTTTCAGGCTTAATATCAGTGTGAATAATTTGGCACTTCTCATGAAGGTAGTGGAGACCTTCGAGAGTCTAAAAGACAACACCACAATAAAATAAGAACAATCGAAGATTCGACGTTGAACTGTTTAAAACCGTACCTGTCTGATTATAGTGCGCACGTTCTCAATTGGAATTCCACGATACCCTGATCGGATTATTAGTTTTAGGAGATTGTGTCCCAGAACCTCAAACACCATGCAAACATCTAACGAGGGAGTTAAGGAACATACTTTTTACACAATACAGTAAATTAGAATGCAGATTATTTTAAAAGGATACGAATTCCGTTGACCCCTGAGACTTTGAAATCGTCAAGCAATTGAACTGTCTTGTTCCGAAAAGGGTGATTTGCATCAGCCTCGCGAACGCAGGTCAGGAGTTTGATCTCATCAAGAGCTGTTTCCGTGTAGTGAGTGGCACTTTTAACCACCTTCATGGCAACAAACCGTTTGGTACTAAGGAGAAAATCAAGTAAAATACTATAAAAGCTCGTACTTGAGGTCCCAGCAAAGCCAGACAGTGGAGAAGTGACCCCAACCGAGCTTCCGAACGACGTGATAACGACCGTTATACATTTGACCAATCTTCACTGGGTGATAACCTCCCTTGGTATAATCTTGTGGATCTTCCTGCTCATCGTCATCACTCCCAAGAACAGCTTCCTCTTCGGGAATATCCTCAACATCATCATCATCATACTGACGCTTTGGACAGGGTTCCGCGAGTTCTGGTTCTGTTGTTAGAGGAGGAGCCTGTTCCACATCTCCATTGCTGAATAGATGAAAATATTTCAACACGATTTGATTGATTTAACAAGAGTACGAGTACTTCATTAATTCTATGGCTGCCAACGTAAATAATGTGAACAAGTAAAAGTTAGTTACAATCCCACAAATTAGTCAGAAGACAACTGAGCTTCCCCTAACGAGGGAATGGGTTATTAGTGTACCTGGACCAACAAATAAGAGTAAACTATGGATGGAGCAATAACAGCGCTGAGGAAAAGAGAGACAGGGTGGGCAACATAAAATAAATATTGGTATGGAAGTTGCATAAATACCTGAAAAATTAATTCGGCCATTAGAGTGTACAGTAAAAAACAGAACGAATACTGGGTTAGTGTGACTTAGTCAGATACTAAAAGAAAAATTAATCCGGCACCCGGGTAACGAAAAACAGTTGTCTCATTGGGCATCAGTAGTTAGCACGCGACCACAAACTTCAGAAAGAATGAAAAAACATAAAGTGGGAAGTGTACAAAAATCAAAATTGCACGAAAGAGGATGTACGTCAACTTGCCATTGTTTCTCAGTAGGCTTCATTGGCTTAAGTTTATCCTTGTTCTTTTTCTTATTTGGCATCGCGCTCCAGTAAAAGCACAAGATTCCAATCAGAGCCTCAAAACGCAGAGAGAAATTTAAAATTCAAAAACTGGTCTTTTTACTCCGAGGCAGGCAAACACTTCATGCCAATGAAAAAAAACAACAGACCGCAATATACAAATCAACCAAAGAAGCACTCAACGGGATTAAAACAAAATCCAATCAAATCACGTTCAAAATACTCCCAAAAAGTATTAGGATTCAATATCATAAAATCTAGGTAAAAATTTAATGACTTATTATAGCGAAATGGTTTTTTTGATCTAAAAGCAGGTTAGGAATACTTGCTAATACTCTCAAAACCTGTTTTCTAGTCGGGTGCCAAAAAACAATTTCAGGTGACCAGAACGCAAACCTACCCTTGTTTAACTAATGAAAACATAGGTTTCAGTTTGTCGTTATATAACTTTCTAGATTTGTCAATGTAACTGCTTAAATTAATGTTTCGATTTTTACCCCGACCCAACGTATTTGTTATATATGTATATTATCTTCTGCTTAATTATTGATTTATGTAGGTATTTTGCCTGTCATTTGAAATCATCAGTAAGACCTGCGTAAATATAAATTTAAACTTATGTAAATCGAGCCAATCTATGAGGCCCCCAGATACAGCCTGCATATATGGAAAGCTCGTGCAAACATTTTTGTTCTTTTAGGTGATTCCATGATATTTAGGGCCATTAAAGGTGAACTATTACACAATGTGATGAAACCTTTCAGCAATTTATCTGGACGGACTACATTTTATTATGTCTACCCACATTCCGACACTGTGCATTCAAATAGGCATTCCTCCTTACTAGAGATAGGAGGTAACGACTGGTTAAATCCCTGGCCAATTGGATTTCACTAAAATATATATGGAAAACACGCGCTTTCATAGGAATAATTCTAAGTAAATATAAGTTTGAGATTTAGTCATCGCTCTTGTACTAATTTTAGATTATTCCTCGTTTGTGAAATACTGTTACGACATGGTTCTGACGAGCAGTTACCTTGAACATCTGTACGACTTCGTCACCCAATAATATTATGTATATTGAGCGTACGTTGCCAAAACTTCAACGATTCACTCAGCTAAATAGCACGAATTATCATCCATTTCTGGACTTATTTTACACAAGAATACTCTTAATGTATAATAAATTCGACTAGTAAAATCCGGTTCGTCTATTAGCCTTAATTTTGACGCATTTCCTCTACTCCAGATAATAAAGACAAGATTAGGACGAAGATTTCTGGTTAATTTTGTTTGCATTTCAATTAGCTTACTAAATACATTATATTTGATCGATCCATTCTATCAAACGTAAATTCCAACTGAGTCTTTAAATGAACCCTGACAACTATGACGATGGAAATTAGAAAGAGGAGTTTGCTTCCTCGTCCTGTCCACAGTTGTAGGCCTATCAGCTATCTTTTAATTTATAATTTGTCTAAACTGAACTTAATTAACTGGAAGCATTACCACCGAAGGATTTACTCGAAACTGTTACATTGGATGTGTTACGCTAATTTACAATGATATAAGTGCAACTGCTGACTGTAACCATATTCCAGTTATTAGCTTTTATCTTAAAAGGCTCAGGTAATAATTATGTAACATTTGACACACTATTGCCTTATATTTTTATTCAGTGAACTAGTTTCTTTGAAACACTGTTTAAATCCTTCATTTTCCCTCAGGTTTGTCAATTTAAAGCTAAACATTTGCTGCTTACACTACTTAGCGTCCTAACACTTACTGTTTAGTATATGATTAACAAAATTTTTAGATTCTGGGGTTTTTATTGTTGTTTGTTGATTCCAACAGTTCTGTCTGTTTATATTTAAGCTCCTGTCATTTGCAAAGTTGTCTGCTATATAGTTGATGATGATGAAATCGTCACCTCTATTTTGCCAAAGAGTTAATTTTTTTGACGACACTTTCTGAACTTAGAGATGGCCATGTCACGTTTGTAAGAATTTTAAAAACACCTTGATTTCAAAACATTGCTTTAATGATGGTTCAAAAATGAAGCATGGTGTGAAATATCGTTAGTTCATGTTGCCGATAATCTAGTAAAATTGCAAACGATTAAGAATAGGAAAATCACCGGCATTTTTTGGGCAATTTCATTCCACTCTTGAGTGTGAAAAGTAAGAGAACAAAGTTCTTAACGTACTTGATGCAGTTTTTCGAAAAGAAGGAACAGGAGACTGTGATGCACTGCATTAATTTCAATGTTGAAACAGGTTACAAAGTAAGGATGTAAACTTTGCAAAACAAATTTAGTTCAAATATAGCGATTCTCGAAGCCATTTTAGATCAAATGCTTGGTGCATCGCTACTAAAATTCGAAGAAATTTTAAGCTTGGTGAAGTTAAGCCATTGAATCCAAGCCAGCATGGCTATTCTAACCTATTCGCATTATCCTTTTAAACAAAAATTTTTTTGAAATGCCAAGGCATTCGTGCAGAAATTACAAATTTCACTACGTATCAAGTGTACCATGGTAGCTAAAACAATACAGAGACAAAAAGAAGAATTTCGCTTTGATGATTTATTAAGCCTAGTAAAAAAACATGCTAACATTGCCAGTTTCAGGCTTTTTGAAACAGTTATTAGGCATTAAACGCAGGTAATGTACATAAACTTGATCATCCTGTTTGCCTTACTGATCCGTCTTTCGAGACAAATCCCTGTAATGACTGACGCATATTTTTCCCTTTATTATAACTTAAAAGTGTTCTTCCGTATTTCAGGAATTAAATATTTGTCAACGCTGTTTGAAAACTGATCATACCTCTTATGACTACCAATCGCAACGCAGGTGTGCCATTTATGGACACAGACGACCTATTAATAATTTGATATATTCCACGGTTCGTGATTACACATTCTAAATAGAAATTATAAATAATCGAGAGGATGAACCGAATTTGTCCCATCATCCAAATCCAATTGCAGAGGGTATTAAAATAAATAAAGCCCGTTTATGATTTCTGACCAACGTACATGTCCATTTTAGTCTAGCAATGTAAAGAATCGGTTGAGAAAAATTCGGTTCGTTTTTGCTAGTGTGAACGCGATTTTACCATTGTGAAGAAAGAATTAAAGGGGTCGGTTCAGCAAGATCAGGCGATTTGGATTCCTAGAACGGTGGGACAAGTCATTCTTGACAAAATCCAGCTAGAACAACGAGGCGATCACAAGCCATTAGCAGAATATGAAGATCATGCGGGCTGCAGTACAATGAAGGAAATTCCCTAAAATGTTATGTTAAAAAGGACGGTGGTTACGGACAGAATTTGCATAAGGACGATACTGTCTTTCTGGTAAGAAGAAGATTTGAACATTTTAAGTTGCCTTAACTTCTAGAAACTTTAACATCAACAACTCCGAGTGACAAACCGCATGCCAAGCCGCATCTTAAGACTTTCGCTAAATGCCTGCAACACACGGATAAAGTTTGCTCGGAAAAGTGGTTCGCCGAAAAGACCTGAAGAGGTAACTCAGGATATATCTGGAATATTTACAATATCTCTGTCCTCCACACTTCCAAACCAGACGGAATTATTAATGCTTAAATGGTTATTTGGTGCAAGATCAACAAATGAAGTTGTAAAAAGACACGTTTGCAGGAAGAAAATGTTGTGAATCGTGTTTATTCAAACCCTCAATCCGGTCGCTCCATCTCCGACACAGAGTTTTTCTTTTCGCAGCATGTTGCCAGTCGCGCGGATCCTCAACTCCCCCCTCATACGAATAATTACCTTGGATTATCCTCACACCTAGGTCTCGATGTTAGCGCATGTATGACTTACACATCCGAGGTATAAATACACAGGTGCAAATCCCACACGCGACACAACGACACCAACGAGGTTAAGCTATGGAGTAAACGGTTGTGTCCACGTCCTCTCCGACCTTTTTCTTTATCGTTGGCAGTAGAAAATTTAATAGGGCCAGGGTTAATTCCGTGACCCCGGTGTGGTTCAAAACCACATGCTGGGGCCCACAACAGCCTAAAAACACAAGAAGTTAAGTTCCTGTTTCAGATGCCTATTTTGTTTAAATCCTCAGGTTTTGGACTACATTATTTTCGTTTATCTGATGCAATATAGGAAACACAAATCAACATTATTGATCGAGGAGTGATATTCTTTGCACGTTGAAGCCTCAATATCACCAAAATGCAGCAGTTGTGTTCCCGTTATATTAGGGCTCACAGAACTCTTAATGAATTTAATAGAACTACAATTATCGTTGACTGCAGGGTTGATTTTGTCAAGATATTGTGCTACTTATCTTAAAATGTATATAGTAGCTGTTCATTTTCAGTCTCACATACCTAACCGTCGCAGAATTACAACAATATAATTTTTTTCAATCCTGAAAAGGAATTCCAGCCGCACCTTACACGACATATTATTTCTAAATTATTTGCTCATTTTGATTGAATGTTTGCAATTCCTGTAAATTACCTTTTTGACTAACCGCTGAATATTTTGTTAGTTGGATGAGAAGTATAAATCATGATTACAGTTAACCTGTTAAACGTCGTTGCAAACACTCCCTCCAATAGACCTACTTTTCAATTTATCAGGGAACTTGCCGTCATGGTGTTCGCCCCTTCCAGCATGAACAGTTAGTTTTTAACGACATAAAATTTTCCCTTACAGAGAGATCTCAGGTCAATTTAGCAAATAATTGTTGTATTTAACAAGGAACGCAAAATAACGTCATATATGAAAAACACTTGGAATGAAGTAGGAGCTCATTAAACACTGTCTACAGGGTAAAAAGTTTCGAATATTTTAAGTTAAGAACTAAAACAGTAAAATGACGAGGTTGACATCAGTCACATTGTAAAATATAATGTTTTCGATTTCTGACTGATCATATTTCCAGTTGAAGTGAATCAGGCAATTTCCTGGCGAGTTTTCCTTGATGTACTTGTTGCCGGGAAACCGAATTAAAAAAAAATATACTACACTATTGTTATTGTATATTGGATTGTTACCGATGAAGGATTTGATGAATGTCCGAGTGTAAAATGAATGATTAATTTCTCGAACGAAAGTAAAAATATTTGTGCATAAAATTTTATAAACAGCATCCCACATTGTCAGTACATCCCCTATCCGTCTTTGAAACAATATTTATTTTTTGATTGCTTAGTAAATGCACAAGTATGAATTATAATTCCAACAAAATCAAATAATTTTCCAGTTAAAATAATTTGAGTTGATTAATATTTTATCTGTGTAAATGCGTTATTTTTAAACATAATAAAATAAGCACTTTTAAAAGTTATAGCAATAAATTTTTTCTTACCTAACTAATCTGCATATAGATTGTCACCTAAGTGTTATAACGATGCAATATCTAGGCAACAGCCTTTGATTTTTTTCAATTTTTGTGTGTGAATTGAAGGGGATCGGTTGGACTCTTTTTGTCCTTTGTGATTTTTTTGGTAATTGTTGTCTACTTTACCTGCCCAGTAGCTTTTTCACTTCTTTCTTATTTAAAAACTAATGCGTTTCACTCTTGTCCGACTACACTGCATCAATGCGCTATTTATAAAAGAAGGCGAAATTATGTCGCTTTCACGCATTAAAGGTCCAGCTTTTTGCGCAAGCCGTAGCCGTGCGTTTGTGCAAAGGTAGTATAAAAATACTGTAGTGCAAATAGTTTTTGATATATTATCTTTGTTTTGATAATTTTCCTTTGAAATCGGTATCTAAGTTATCTACCAGTAGAAACATTATTCACCTGATTGATTCATTGATTGGAGGCTTTACACATAGGCCTTATAAGTGTTGCTCGAGTTTTCTCTGTGAGGGCTAAATTATCCCACAAATGAATCATTCTTACATCTTCACACATAGGACACTCTTTACTTTTACTGGGATATGATCTCGGAATCAATCATTCTTGAATTCTTAACATTTTCTAGTCTATGCAATCTTGTCTTTTCTTTATGATAATCTTTTTTAATTTTTATTTATTGAAACACACCTGTAAATGGAATTATGATTGCACATCTTTTGTTCGCAAATGCTTGGTAAGCTTCTGTGGATGCGTTTTTGCATTTGTAAGGTTTGTATTTGAACATATTTGAAAAAACAACGGCTTTTTACACGGGCTTTTTTTCTTTCTTCTAAATTTGCTGTCAAGAAGCAAACAAAATAGTGCAAATGGATTTTTAATAAAGTAATTTGGTGCAGTAAGGCTTAGCATTAATTTCCGTCCAACATATTCAAAAGTGATCATTTTATTCTCATAAGCGTGAATGTAACAGAGCTTAAACTCCTTTCTCATCGTCTCTAGGCTTCTGGTACGTCAAATAACCCTCCTATTCAAATCCACAACAACCAAATCGATGCATTAATTACTGTCATTAGTAACTGACAAAAGGTTGTGTTGTTTTGGAGGACCTGTGGTCAGGCCTAATTACCGCCTACGTTCAGCATCATAATTGGAAACTTATTTCCTACTGCTACCATTTTTGATTCTAGATTGCTTGCACGAATATACCCGGTGTTTTCATGTATGTGAAAGTTGTGTGGAAAGCCATGAGACCCATGAACACTTACAACTTACTTGTAGTGGCTGCAAATGATGCTTCTGGTATATTTGGTTTCAAAAATTTTCACTACCACCAAAAAAACTTGGTTTCTACCAGGTTTTAATTCGTATCACTTAGATTTTACACTTTTTAGACAATGGACAAGCCTCAAATTATTGGCCACCTTCACAAATCACTAAATTACACTCTCTTTGATTGCAAATGGCTCCCGGTCAGCACTAAATTCGTCGTTGTTGGCTCAAATCCACGAGATACAGGTCAACTTCAAGTCTACGATGTTACTGCAACGGACCTAAAACTTGTCTACGAGGTTTGTGTTTTTGCTTTACATACGCTACTCAAACGACATAAGCATGCAATCTTTGCACCTAGGTTGAAAAATCCAAGTCCTACAAGTGCTGCACGTTCGGTGCCTCTCGTCTTCCGAGTGCCCATTTGGCCACGGGTGCTTTTGACGGTCGAATGGCCATATGGGACCTCGATGATGGTGGCCGGCTGGATGCTCCTCTATACGCCGTTAAAGCTCATGACGAGATAATTAACACCATTGATGGAGTGGGCGGTTTAGGTGTTGGTGAAGGCGCCCCTGAAATCGCTACGGGATCGCGTGATGGCTCCGTGAAGATTTGGGACCCTCGCCAACCGAAAACACCCGTCGTTACTATGGCACCAGCCGAGACTGGAGAAAACACTTCTGGGGATGGACCGAAGGAGAACCCTCGGGATTGTTGGTCAGTTGGATTCGGTCATGCCTACAACGTTCACGATCGGTGCGTTGTAGCTGGTTACGACAACGGTGACATCAAGCTGTTTGATCTTCGTGCCATGCGAGTTCGTTGGGAGAAGAACGTCAAGAACGGCGTCTGTTCCATTGAGTTTGACCGGAAGGATATTGAGATGAACAAGCTAGTTGTGACTACGCTGGAATCAAAGATCCACGTCTTCGATATGCGCACTCAGCACCCTGAACGGGGCTTTGCGTCTCTTACCGAAAAGGCCCACGACTCGACTGTTTGGCAGGTGCGGCACCTGCCACAGCAACGAGACATCTTTATTACAACTGGTGGAAACGGTTCGCTTAACTTGTGGAAGTATCACTATCCTGCTAAACGCCAAAAAATGGTTAGGCTTCCAGCGGCTGGCGAGGGCCAACCAGAGAGGGAGGTAGCTGAGGGTGTAATGGGGAAGCTTTCTTTGCTGCAAAACATTACTTTGGCTTCTCAGCCGATATCTGGTCTAGACTGGTGCAAAGAAAAGATGGGTCTGGCCGTTTGCGTCGGCTTCGATCAGGTTTTGAGACTATTGATTGTAACGAAGCTGAACCGCGTGTAAACCGTTGTTTTTGGCGACCAAAACAAGTGTACATAAAGTTTTCATTAACGGCGTTCCTGTAAATTCATAATGTGTTGATTATTTTAATAAATTAATGTTACCCAGTTTTATCTGCCTCTTGTAATTCTGAGCAACGCTAAGATGGTCAAACCTTTGATTCCGAGAGCAGTTTTTCCTTTTGTTTTGTGTACTTTTGGCTTGAGACCCGCCCTACGAGTGTTCATTATAGTCTCTACTTAGTTAACAGAATAAATTGCCACCCTACTCATTCTAATTAAGGAGTTATTAGTTAGTATTTACGTTTTTGAATGGTAAGATCAACGGATATGTTATATTCTAATTGCAAGCTCTTCGCTTTGACCCTAAATTATAACTTCAGATCGCAAAATCGCCCTATTATGTCTAACTTTTCTAGTTCTCATGGGAATCTCTCCACTCGAAGCCACGTTGTATAAAATTAAACTGGCTACACTGTAAGTGTGTACGGGCGAAATACATATGCAACTTGGTCTCGCTTAATGCTTTCGTAACATGGATGGCCGTTTCTGGTTGAGGCTGCCTCAGCAGCGTAGAAATTCGCCCCCATGTTGGATTCGGGCGCAGAAAGTGGACTGGCAATTTGAGCCTGGACAGTATGTTCTGTCACAGGGGTAATTTTGTGATAATCTCTTGCAGCACCCGGCTTTGAGTGCGGCTGCGATTGGCCCCGCTGGTGGTTCAAGAGCTCTTAAGTCAACGCACGCATGCACTAAGTCAAGTGTGTTTAGTGACAGACGCACAAGAGAACCACTTTGCGTGCTTACGCATCAGGCGACATTTAAATTAGGCGCGCATCCTGTATAAAGGCAATCCCCCCCCTTCATAGTGAGTATCCCGAGTCTTGCGAATGCTTGTACTGGTGGTGATGGTGATCCCTGACTGGCGTTTGGTTAAAGTACAATAAAGTGAATATTTTGACAACACGGCTGGCTGCCGTCGGGAGTCAACGGCACCGCTCGTCAGGCTGTGGTTTATGTTCCTTGCCCCTTTGTGGCGGTACGCGGTGCCAACAACAATAAGAGACCCAGCGGGTTGCGCGGTGCAGATTGCCATTGATGGACACTCATCTTCAAAATCTGGGATTCCAATTCCACCTGTTTTTGCAAATCGCGCTATCGACCATTAATAAGCCCGTTTGTAAATACGTCGCCGGTTCGTGCGGCCACGCACCACTTCATTCGCATGAGTACCTCACCAACCGGATTAGTCTGCTTAAACACCAAAACTAGACAAATGTGTGCAATTCTGATCATTTTGGGAAATTGTGATAGCTTGGTCAACCGAATGAGTGAAAGTTAATGTAGAAGACACATCATAGCAGTTAGAATAGATAAGACAAAAGTAGTAAACGTGGAATGTGGGAAGTGGCTAAGGCGGGTGGTGCTAGGCACGTCTGGTGCCGTAGGCCGCAGAGCCGGACTGCAAGTCCTTCAGCTGCTTGATGAGATCCTCCAATCGCTTTCGCTTTTCGCGTTCCACTTTTTTCATCGATCCAATGAAAGACGACTTTTTCTTCTCAGCTTCACGAATGCACTCAAGAAGTGAGACCGCAGCAGCTGGGGTCACGCGGTCATAGGGGTTACCTAAACACGCATTAAAAAGTGCTTCCTAACTTTCAGAAAAAGGGACTGCAGAGGGTGGCGCGGTTCCCTTGTCAAGCCTTCTGTACCACTCCGTGTGTAGTCGCATGCACCTCGAAACAAACGCCTTACTCCCAAACTTCCCGGTTCATTCAAGTCGATTTGTTAAGCCCGAGGACGACTAAGCCGCCAAAGCAACGATTCGAGGATAATTTTAATTAAACAAATTGTGCTGTCACCCCAAACCACTCTCACAACTGATTGTTAGATGAGGCTTGGTGTGAGAAATAAAGACCTAACAAGAGAAATTCGTTAAATTCTATCCAAGTCCGTGAGGTTGACATGAAATAAATGTCTCAACCGAAAGGCCTGTCAATGAGCAAAACACATCAGCAAAAGTAATGGTAACCACATAAGTGCACTTTAACCCCACTACCACACATCATCGGGTTACCAGTTTCTTTTTTGCTTGTACTTACAGTTGTGGTGTTTTGGCGCCATGCCCCAATTGCTACATTCAACAGCGCTAGCTAGCTACTGACGGTCGTGAGGCCATTGTCTTTCATACTTAACGCACTGGCGGTAGAGTGCTTATTAGGTTACGGCCCATTCAACACTTGCACCTTGTCAAGCTGCGACGTGGCCTAGGGTAAATCGCTTTGCCGACAGCCCTACAGCACCGACAACGGCTTTTCCTTAATTTTTTTTCGCATAGGAAAAGCAATTTACTCACACTGGCATATGCACCTCAAGAATTGTTGCATCCGTGTTGTAATTTAGAATTTAAGGAAGGAATAAACGCAATGGCGCGTCAGTAACTGTCAGCAGTCACTGATACTACCATCAATTTCTCGGTAGCATAAAAAAGATTCGCCGAGTGAAAAGAGTAGAAAGCACATAACGACGTGGGTGGGTGGGTGAATCAAGCACCTACCAGTGGGTTTCCCGTAGTTCGCGAAATAAACCTTCCAGTCATCCTTTCTGACCAGTTCGAGGAGTTGTCTGAGCTCGTGGAAAATTAACAAGAGAATCGACTTGTCGATCCCGGGCACCGGATCAGAGCGGGCGAACTTGTCGCATTCCGCCAAGTCGACGAGGATGTGGGTTAGCGCGGGCTCCGACACCATTTTAACCTGAAAGCGCAGCACCAAGGTCAAAGAGGGAACTGCGAGGCCGTGACCCTCAGTTATAGAACTAAGGATTAAGGACCATAACCCACTAAGGATACAATAATTTTAATAAAAAAAAAGTGACAGCGGCCAATCTACCACACTGTTCCAACCTCAAGCAATGTTAGAAATACGTTTATCAGAGACGTGAAGATGGATCCGAGCGAAAGCCAAGTCTTGCTTAAAAAGGGTTCAAAATCAGTTTTGATTTATCCACAAGATCAACATACACGACCCCAGAAGGGTTTTGAAGAAGGGCATTGAGAAGAACGCAATACCAATAAGGTGTAATAAAGTTGGTGGAGAAACAGGTGCTTACGTCCGGTCCCATGAGGATCCGCTGCAGCAGCTTGACGATGTGCTTGCACACAGAGAAACAGGCGGTGTGAGCGACCTTCGGGGGGAGGTGCGTGAAGGCGGCGAAGGTGCTACCCAGCCACGCCATCATGTCGGTCATGTACTCGCTGGGCTTGATTGCGGTGAGGGCCGGCGGGGTGTCAACGAGGTAGTCGAGGCTTGCGGTCCCCTCGCCCGGGCCCCCGAAGATGCCGTCGTAGGAGGCGAGGCTGCAGAACTCGTCGACGCGCGAGTTGAGATTCGTGTAAATCTGCGTCTCGGTGCGCGCCCGGCAATCTCGGAACAGAGACACGCCGTACAGGTGCGAGCGCGAGGGCTGCACGTCGTCTGGCTGGGCGGCCATCAGCGCGAACACATCCGAGCCCTGTGCAGAGGTTGGAGTTCATTAATTGACATCCTACAGTTTTTAGTGAGACTAGAGGAATTATGGACTGAGACCGAGCTTCTAAATCCATTCAAAAAGGCAAGCACGACAATGTCTTTGCCAAAGTGGCCAGATTCTGCTTGGGGGACGACCTCAGCCATGGAAGAATAGAGGTGAGAGGTCATTTCCCCACTTTTCGACAACAGTTACGTAAACCTGTGATCTCAGACGTTAGTCTTTAGAAAGACTAGACAAACCAACAAGGGCAAACAGGCCAGACCAGGGCATATCAAGGGCGATGGGAACACCGAGAACTCACATCTTCACAATCTCCGTCCTCATCAATATTTACTGACTGACATTTTGCGTTCAAACTCGTGACTAAAGAAGGCGAGGAGAAGAATTTGGGGCGTGCTTTCTCGTGCAGATAAGACTGGAGGTGTTCGCACGCCGACTCCAATTCGGAAAGGTTAATGGTCAATTGGATCAGCCTGAGGAGGTTCGCCTCCGCTGCTTGGATGGTCTTATCGAGGAGGTCTGAGAGGCAATCGGTGAAGAGGACGTTGGTCGCCCGGTTCAGGGCGTCCTCCAGTTCAGTCCACGCGAGGCCCACCGAGGGTGCAACAATGAACTGCGCCGAAGCGTCGATGTAGTCGCGGATGGCAGCGTAGACGCTTGGCACCATGGGAGAGAAGGCGAGAGTGCGGGGGAAGGGCTGGGAGGTGAACTCGGGTGTCTGGCAGTAGGGATAGGAGGCGAGTAATGGACTCATTTCTGAGGCCTTCTCGAGGGTTATTGCGGTGTAGTTGTCCGTTTTAAGAATTTCGTTAAATCTATGGAAAAAAATTGGTAGGTATTTATCAACACCAGAGCAAGACTGACTTAAAAAGACCTATAAAACGACGTCTTTCGAACCACATTTCTAGGCTAATTAACGCTAAGCTTTTAACTCTAAGTTGGCATTAATGAACTTATCCTTCCAAAATATTGGCGAAAAAAACAAGTTTAGAAATTTTCGTGGATTGTAAGAACGCCCGTGTGTGGAGATTTATTTGTATCGAATATGTAACAAAGGGGTTCATATTAAAAAAAAGCCTGGCAAATAGTTTTCGCAACCCAGCTAAAAAAGTTGCAGAACTCAAGAACTCCGGGAGAGGTTCCAGATAGCATGGTATTTTTTGCGGAAGCTCTTGGTGGATGAATGTGTCGGGCTGACTCAAATAATGAACGTTCAACCACTCGCGAAACACAAGTCACACCGAGGAAGCTTAAAGCGTCGTGCCACAGCCAGCTTTATTTACCATAATACCCTCACTGAACCATGCTGCATCGAATCCTACGTGCGAATTTCACACACAGAGACCGAATAAAGCAACGGAGATTATTGGAGATTAAGAGTGCAGATCACAAACTGTGCCAACGCAAGACCACAGAAATGCATACTGGTCGCGCCACCGCGCTATGAGGAGTTGGCTGAACTGCTTCCTAATGGCTTCGAGCATCTCATTGAGGCCGGTGGTGTTGAAACCCAGGTTGGCCATTGTGCGCTCGAAGAGGACGCAGTAGTGCTTGAGACTGAGCAGTTCACTCGTGGTTTTGCAGTCACTGGCGTTGCGAGAGACGAGCTGCGTGAGTCGGGGGACCACGGTGGTCCAGAGGTCTGAGAGGTAGGACTGGTAGTAGGAGGCAGCGCCAGGCATGGTGTGGCGCAGGTAGTCGTCGACCAAGAAGAACCCCACCACGCGACTGAAGAATTCACTGTAGTTGCGAAGACTCGACTAGGAGGAAAGCCAAGGACTAGGCACACCAGACTGGCTACACGAGGACGGCAGATTTACAGTAAAATAGAACCAAAATAACGGACAGTATGGAGGTGGGAAATATGCCAGTTTGTGTCACAGCCACTGCAAAAAACCCCACGATTGGGATCGAACGATTAAAAAAACCCAGGGAGTAGAGAACCGCAAGAATCCCAACTTAGAGTAGCATTCCAACGCATTACTACAGTGACACCCAAGTTCAACATTATTAACAGAAGTGCTTCCAAAAGCGGTAAATAAGTGCCGTGAGTAATACTGACAGTGACAAGCAGTAAGCATGGGGGTAAAACCACAACAGCGACACGTGCTTACTCGACAAGGCGACACGTAAGAAGAGCCTGTTATTTTGCATATTAGGCGGAAGAGGTAGATGCCTGGCTTTTAGAAGGAATGCGAGACAATTTCACTGAATGAAGAATGAGCTTAAGGTAACTTAGCTTCGGCCAATAGCGTTAATGGTCCTGTCTCAATCTACTTATTTTTTTTACAAAACGTCTCAATTGTAGAGAAAACAAAGTAGGGTTTTCGTTTAAAATACTTTACAAGTATGAATACTAAATTGGCAGTGCGGCTGGGTGTAAATTATGTGTCCTGTTGAGGTCAAATATGAATGAAAAATATTACCAGCGCACACGTTAGGGCACAATTGCATTACATTGACAACATACGTTGCAGTGAATAGGAAGCTATGAGGACGGTAGATAGGATTTAGACACACAATAGTAAAATTTTATCGACGAAAGATGTAAATTGTGGTACCTAGATGAAGGTCATGAGTTAAACGTATGGCCCATTACGGTGACACGAAAATTAAGACCATTTTACGAGTAGCAATGACACAACGCTGGTTCAATGACCAAATAAATCGAAAAAGGCTGAATATTGGAATGTATCGTTTGTGTACCTGGGTCAGTGCTTAAATCATTGTAAGTACACAAGACAACACCAAATGCAACTCGAGTTGATGAGGACTCAAATTTAATTGTCATAAAAAGCGCTGTCTGCGTCAATAAGCTGCTCTACAAGTGAATCGAACTGCACAAGCAATTGTGATATTGACCCTTTTTCATCAACGTGAAAATTGTTCAATTTGGTGCTTTCATGTGACTGGAAGGGAGGGGCAGAGAATCGCGGAGGAATTCGCCAAAATTAAGCAATTACTCCTTCTACGTTTGTCGCCTTTAACACTTATAACCAATGCACTTCATCACTCACCTGCTGTGAAGGTGATAGGCTTAGAATAAGCTGGCATTGCTTCCGCCTCTGAGTGAAGTAGTACTGTTCGAATTCGGACCTTTCACCCGAGACACTGTGGATGTGCAGACATCGGTAAATAGGACCAAAGTTTATCAATGCCTCGATGTTGTTCTTTGTGTCGGGCGAGTTACCTCCACCAGATTCATTTTCAAACCTCTTAGCTGCCAGGGCTAATTCTTCCAGTTCGGCTTCCAAGGCATCTAAGAAATGCCGAGTAAACACGTGGAAGAATCTGGTATTTACAAAATTTGGGTTGCTTAAACGGTGATAACCTTAGGTCCTTTTGATGCGAGCCTAATCACGAGATCGAATATATAGATTTATAAGCTAGAATCCTTAACTTATAAACACAAAAATGATACGGAAAGGTACAAGTACACGCATTACGTGCCAGATGTAGTAGTAGTGCATATGTATCTTTCTGGAAGCGATATAATAAGTTGTATCCAAATCTTAAAACTAGTGAGGCAAAGTAGCAAAAGAAACATTAAAGCTTTCTGCACAGCCATACATTGCGAGGAATTGCATTATTTGCAAGTGATCGTAAAGTATAAAAAGAACATTTTAAACACCAGCTTCGTTTATGGTAGAGAGTAGTAACACTTCGTGATGCACGACAGATCTCACTAGATCTCGACCTTGTGGCTGTCCACGTCTAGTTTTGATTATAACTAATCAGAATTACACACATTGGTAGAAGAAATGCATACGCAAAAATCAGGGATGAGAGTGAAAGCAAGTGTATTTACTTTGGCCTTTCTGCCAAATCAGTAAACGAAATTTCGAATACAAGCAAAGTAGAACACTACACAATCACTTATCGGTTGCGTCAAAAATATCGAAAAAAGAGTATTAGTATAATTGAAAACGATTCTGAAAAGGAGGGCAAGAAGGAAACATAAAAATACATTATGCAGAATGTCAGAAGTAGCGGAATATTTAACAGCAGCGAAATCACTTACTTGTGTAACTGGACTCAGGAACAATGTGTTTCCGTCTGATGGGTGGAGGTGGAGGCACAGCAATATCAGGCTCATCGCAATCGGAGGATGTTCTCTCCCTGAAGGTTGTTATTTCGTTCCTCTGCTCGGATGAGCCAGCATCGACAATAGCATCTTCACTCATTCCTGTTTTCTCAGCCGTTTGGCGCATAGCAATTGCACCAAGTCGAGTTGAATGCTTCCGTATCTCCTCCAAAAAATCAGTTAACTGAGCTAAGCTAGCTGCCTAGATAATGTGATTAGAACAAGCGCAGCGATCCACCTTAATCTCAGACCGTAGTTCAGGAATGCGCTTCGAGAGGAGTTGGGAAAAGGAATAGGACTGAATGGACTTTAACTGGTAATGCTCCAAATGTTCAAGGGTTTTCAAGGCATGATAATAGCGACCATCTGCTATGCTCTTTTCAACTTTTTCATACTGATCGAGAACCGGAAGACTAATTCGAAGTGCGGCAATACATTGGTCAATACGATTGAGAGTTGCATGATTGGTCGCTAGAGCTTCACTGGAGTCATTCAACTGAAATTGCAATTTCGACAAGCATTATTTAGCCTACCCTTTGAACGCTTGTTTCGATATTTGATCGAATTTCTCGAAGGTTCCGCTGCAGCTGTTCAGCTTTTTCCTGCACAAGCACCAATTCCTGCACAGATTCGACAAAGCTTTCATAATTGTGACTGCATGTTTTCTCGATATCTAATTCCCGGTCAGCAACTCTTTCGTCGAGTCGAGCGATAAAACTGGCGATAAGTTCACCCGTGGGACCTCCTTGACCGGCTTCGTATGCAGCCACTTCGTATTCACGTAGTTTACGAATAACATTTGCACAAGAACCACTACTTCCAGATTCCAGTTCATCCAAAAGGGGAGAGAAATCAATGGACTCAATTGCGAAATCCGCCATTCACTAGCAGAAAAACCGTTCGCTAAAATACTTAGAAGTATTCAAACTTTAATGTACAGCCTAGTAAGGGCTAGAAACAAGCATTGACAGATCAGCAGGACCAAATTGCAGCATCAGCAACTATTTTACCTAGAAAATGTGAGGCATATATAATATCAACCTCCTGTGTACAGCATAAGAACTTTGGAGAATCACAGGTTGAGAGTCTAAGAGGACTTGGATCTTGGAGAAATACCCCACTTGACAATGTCAAATGTCTAAACTGTGGTGTGGTGTGGTGTGGCGTCGGATTAGGGCGCAGACATATTGGACCACCTGGCCGCAGCCAATCCTGTGTCTCTCT